>UELW01000156.1:507673-545769 GCA_900490495.1 Danionella dracula
TCCCCTCTCCACCCCTCTCCCTCTCCCATTCCCTCTCCCTCTCCTGGAAGGACGATCAGATGAGGAAAGGAGGAGCTCTGTCAAAAATAAGTGTTTTTGATTATTATGCAAATGGGTCTCTCCTCTTAATAATAATAATAATACATTTTATTTCAAGGCGCCTTTCTCGACACTCAAGGGCACCGTACAGAGTCAACCAGGCAATATATGAACAAGACAAGGATAAAAGACAACATAATATAAATAAAACAAAAACAAGATTAAGTGGAGTATGCTATCCTGAAGAGATGGGTCTTAAGTCTGGATTTAAAAATTGATAAAGTGCCAAGGTTTCGAATGTCAGGGGGGAGGGAGTTCCAAAGATGGGGAGCAGAGCGGCTGAAGGCCCTGCCTGGCCTGGGTGTGTGTGGTGACATGAAGAAGTTCAGTGAGATAAGTAGGATCCTGGTTATGGATGGACTTGAATGTAATGAGTAGGAGTTTGTACTGGATGCGATATTGAACGGGGAGCCAGTGAAGCTGCTGCAGGAGCGGGGAGATGTGGTGAGTAGAGGGAGTTTTGGTGATGATCCGGGCAGCAGAGTTTTGTAAAAGTTGTAGTTTATGAGTAGTTTTTTTAGGAAGACCATACAGTAGGGAATTGCAGTAGTCAAGACGTGAGGTGACAAGGCTATTGACAAGGATGGCGGCTGTGTGAGGGGTGAGAGAAGGGCGAAGATGGTTGATATTTCTGAGGTGGAAGTAAGCAGTGCGTGTGATTTTATTGATGTGTGATTGGAATGAGAGAGTATTGTCTGGGATGACACCCAGGCTCATTACCTGAGGGGAGGGTGTAATGGAGGAATTATCTACCATGATTGAAAAGCTGTCAGTTTTGTTTAATGTAGTTTTAGTGCCAATTAATAAAAACTCAGTTTTATTGCTGGTAAGTTTGATAAAATTTAAGGAGAACCAGGATTTGATTTCCTGAAGACAATGGGTGAGGGAGGAAAGGTGTGAGGATGTCGGATGGTTTTGAGGAGATATAGAGCTGGGTGTCATCCGCATAACAGTGAAAGTGTATGTTATGTTTTCTGAAAATATGACCCAGGGGAAGGAGATTGATAATGAATAGAAGAGGGCCAAGGACAGAGCCTTGGGGAACACCTGAGGAAAGAGGGTAGTGCTGGGAAGAGTATGAACCAAGTTTGATGAACTGAGAGCGGGACGATAGATAAGAAATTAACCAGTTGAGAGATCTATGTGAGATGTCAATTGCGATAAGTCTGTCAATGAGGATGGTGTGATTAATTGTGTCAAAAGCTGCACTTAGATCCAGTAAAATTAGTATAGTTAGAAGTCCATTGTCGGCGGCGAGTAGTAGATCATTCGTGATTTTAATTAAAGCTGTTTCAGTACTGTGGAGGGGTCTGAAGCCAGATTGAAATGTTTCATACAGTTTATTATTGGGGAGGTGAGAGTCAAGTTGGGATGCAACAATTTTTTCTAGCACTTTAGAGAGAAAAGGGAGATTAGATATGGGGCGCAGGTTATTAAAATCAGTCGGGTCTGTACCAGGTTTTTTGATGATTGTATAATTTCTGCCGTTTTGAATGAAGAAGGTACAATGCCTGTGTTCAGAGAGAAATGATCAATAGATGTAATTAAGGAGATGAGAGATGGAAGACAGGCTTTAACCAAGGAGGTGGGGACAGGATCTAATCCGCAGGTTGAGGATTTGGATTTATGGACCAGAGCTGATATTTCGGTAACTGGAGGAAGATAAAATTGTGAAAATATGGAGGGCAGAGTGGTGCATAGTACTGTAGTAGATGTTGAGCTACTTGGATTGGGGGTTATTTGATCATGAATCATGTGTACTTTGTTGTTAAAGAAAGACATTATGGAATTACAGTAATCAATAGAGAGGAGATGAGCAGGAAAAAGGTTGGGCGGTTGGGTACTGTTGTTTACAATAGAAAAAGGGTTTTTGTGTTCCCTTTGCAGTTGGTGATTAATTTAGAAAAATAGTTTGATTTGGCAGTGTTTATAGAGTCTTTGTAATGTAGAATATGGTTTGCGTGCAGTTCCTTGTGAATAGTGAGGCCTGTTTTCCTGTGCAAGCGCTCAAGTTGGCGGCCTTTAGTCTTGAGCTGACGTAGTTCAGGAGTAAACCAGGGAGCTGAAAGTGAAAAGGTGACATTTCTGGTTTTGATGGGGGCCAGATAATTTTAAATATCTCTTAGCCTGTGGTAGAAGAAAAGAAATGTTCACTAGGACTTCTGTGTTGATAAGATTGCTTTTCGTCCTTGATCTTTGACCACAAGTGACACAAAAAGAAAAGGCTGATTTGGTGAGACTTTGGTACATGAGTGACTTTGGACATTTGAGAATGGTCTCAAGACATAGGTCTCAAATTTAAATTGTGTCAGAGATGTCTAAGCTTGAGGAATTTTATGTGATCCATACATTCTCACATTGACTTTGTCTTAAAATACTAGACAAAGTGCATAGGCAGCAGGCAAAAATGGGTGCTGGAAAGTCTTTAGAGATTCAATACTGTAGCGTAGAGTCTTCCGACCAACCAAATGTCCCAACTAACAAGGACACAAATTTAAACAAATGTGATCGTAGATGTCTTCACCATAACATCAAATGATCCCAGCTATTGTGGGAATTTTATATGTTATATCCTTTTATATATCCTTTTATATAACCTTTTGTTGCCTTAATCATAATCAAACATTCTTTAGTTTGCTGTGTCTGTGACAATAAAGTGCTGAACAGGATGTTTCAAACAGGATTTGGTGTAGTTGCTATGAAAACGTCTGTGCAGAGACCGGAGCATAAGATGAGACAGATCATATATGTGTAACAGGGTTAAAAGTACTGTGTTAAATCATTCCCAAATTGGAGACATGCTATTGGTTGCTGTGCCCTTGGCAGTGTAGCACACTAAGGGGCGGTAGACAATCTTCACCAGCAGTTACATGAAGATCTGATGCTGGTAAGACGTCTCGCACTGTAACCTGGGTTTAATAGAGTGTTTATGTGATAGTTTTGTAAGTTAAAGCAACCTATTGATTATTCTGAACATGTGAAAGAATATGTGTTGTTGCGCGATCTGTGTGTCAGTATATTGGTTGTACAGTTCGATCTGTGTGTCAGATTGGTTGTACACTTTGACATGTTTATTTGACCCTGTGTATTAATAGAATGATTTTTGTATTTTTAAATGTAACAAAATCCACTATACGATCAACATTATAAAGAGTATCTGTTATAGTTAATGACCAGCAGTTACGTGAAGATCTGATGCTGATTGTCTTAGAATAGAATAGAATAGAATGCCTTTATTGTCACTATACACATATACAATTTGCATTATAAACATGTACAATGAGATTAAGAGCATCTCACTAGTCAGTGCAACATTTAGTAAGGAAAAATACTATAAATATATCTTGCACCATCGAGTGAGCTCTGTCTGCACTGTAACCTGGCTCGTGTTCTCTGCAGATGGTGTCAATAAATTAACCATTTGTGGAACCCCTGACTCCCTGATTCTTCAATGAACCAGCACAGTCACATTGGTGCCATGACCCGGATCTCTTCAATCAAAATGGCGCTTGAAGCAACCGAGGGCTCATCCTGAAGTTACTGCTGGAGTCAGGTGGACGGTGTTAGTTCACAGAATCAGAAATAACAAGAGACTTTATCGTTTCAGAAGACCCACGAGGACACTTTATTACTAAAGTTTTTTTCTTGTATAGGTTATTCTGAATTATTACTGAGTATAAAAAAATTGAGGTATATATTGTTTCAGAAAAAATGACTGGGTTTGACAGAAATCAGACCCCGGTAGCTTGAGGTAGAGGATGGGGGTTACTGCAAATGCCAAAATCCTTGCACTTTAGTGACTCCCATTCACAAAATGACATACAAACATCCAGAGATGAGGGAATAGTATCGGAATCATCTGCTGATGGGAACTCTTCCAGAATCCAGGGGTTAGAGAGTCCTGAAGGGCAACAGGGTGCATGTTCGTCCACCCTATTTACTGGTGCAAAACCTACTGATATAGTTTCAGCAATGTCTTAGATAATTAGTCAAGTTGGTAACAGGATTGCTGACAGCATTGTCAAAAAATTAAACGAAACACAGGTTGGGAACACAAATTCAGCAAGGAATTCCTCAGCTGTGACCACAGATAGTACAGCTTCTCAAATGCTGGATTTGATGAACAGTCAATTGTCATTTTCCAGGCACGTTAAAGATCCTCCTAGCTTCAGAGGCGAACCTTCTGACTCAGAATGGATAGATATCATGAGAGATTACATGAAAAAGAGAGATCTGAGGAAAGAGCAGCAAGCAGATTAAATTTTGACACATTTGAGAGGAAAAGCGAGAGATGTAGTTAAAATCAGCATAAGGAACAGTGAGGTGAATAATGAGCATAACCCTGATGCTATATTCAGTATTCTTAGGAAACATTTTGAAGATGCTCCTCGCTCTTCACTCCCACTGGCTGATTTCTACTCCACACTGCCCAGACCAGGGGGAGAGGCTTATGAATACTGGCTGAGACTGAACCGCGCAGTTGATGTTGCTGCAGATCGACTGAAGGAACAAGGCAAAACATTGAAAAGCCCTGGAACAGAGGTGACGCGCATGTTCATCAGACATTGTCCCTGCAAAGTGCTCTCAATTACATTTAGATCCAAAATGATTGATGGGTGGTCTGTGAGGGAAGTCCAAGACATCCTTAATGAATATCACTCTGAGACCAGTGTTTCCTCTGGAGCAAAGTATGGTGCAGCAATTAAAATTCCTGTAAACAGAACTGGAGTAGAGCTGTCAGATGCAGTACCAACAAAAACATGTGACCAACCCAAATCAGTAGAATCTGCTGCTATAGAACAAGTCATGAACCTGCTGGAGAAAGTTCTGCTAAAAGAGTCCGCCAGCAAACCGTCAAAAAGACCTCCAAAGTCTAATGTGGGCTTACCTCGTATAGAAGGCCTCTAAGACTTGCCATGCGCTGTCTGTTCAAGCCCTGACCACTCTGGCTTCATGCATTGCCGCGGCCGAAAGTTGTGTTTCCAGTGCCACTCTCCAGACTATTCACGTTTGGCTTGCCCAGAGAGAGCAAGACCTCAGTCCTTTCATGAGATGGGAAACTAGAAGATCTGCACTTAGGGGAGGACAGTGTGGATCTTAATAATCCTCCTCCAAACCAGTGTTGTATGAGTGACCCTGCATCAGTTTATAGTCTTTTGGCAGCTGTTGAATCAGCAGGAAAAACTGTTGTTTTTCAGAACACACACAAGATACAAAGACTCGACCGCTTATTTTACACAAGTGCAACAGTGACGGATGGACTTCAGTTAAAAGTTATGATTGACAGTGGCTCTATGGCTTGTACATTAAGTGAGACTGCTGAACATCACTTATTAGAGCACAAACCCAATTTGCTTAAGCTCCCTGCAGATGATGTAGTCATAATTGGATGTGGAGGACAAAAGGTTTCCCCACAAGTGATGTACGAACTCGAGCTCACAGTTCATGCTTGTAAGATGATTGTCCCAGTCCTAGTGATTCCAGGCCAGACTGACGATTTAATTCTGGGAAGTAACGCAATCAAATGGCTGTAGCAGAAAATGAAAGCGATTTTCTGATCATTGTGATTTTGACTTTGATGTCTAATGCTGAGTGATGGAGAGGAGTGGAGATGCCTGAGAAGGTGGGCACCACTAAGCTGAAGAAAAGGATCACTCTGAAACCCAACCATGAGCACATTGCATGGGCTCAGCTTCCTGAATCGACGGCTATCTCAGTGGGTTGCACAGTCATCGTAGAACCGAAAGCTTCCAAATGTCATTCGAGAAATGTGATCATTGAGGGAGTAATTTCAAGCGTCACGGTGGCATAGTGGGTAGCACGGTCGTCTCACAGCAAGAAGGTCGCTGGTTCTAGGCTCGGCTGGGTCAGTTGGCATTCCTGTGTGGAGTTTGCATGTTCTCCCCGTGATCGCGTGGGTTTTCTCCGGTGCTCCGGTTTCCCCACAAATCCAAAGACATGCGGTATAAGTGAATTGAGTAAGAATGATTGTCCATAGTGTTAAAGTGTGAATGAGTGGGTTGCGATGGGTTGTGGCTGGAAGGGCATCCGCCGCATAAAACAAGTGCCAGAGGAGTTGGCGGTTCATTCCGCTGTGGCGACCCCGAAAGGGAAGAAAGTTGACATGAAAATGGATGGATGGGAGAGTAATTTCACCTATGTGGGGCAACAGATGGGTTCCATTCAAGATTATGAATCCCACTAACAAAGAAGTCACTTTGAAGAAGAACATTAAGATTGTAGATGTTTCCACTTGCATAGTTGTTGAGGAGCTGTCTTCTGTACCTGAGTCTTTGCAAAGTACCCAGCACATATGGAAACACCAGAGAGTCAGATGATGAGACCGTTGCAGGAGTTCGTAAACAACCCCAAATAAGGAGGAAAGATGGCTGTTTTATATTTCTGGTGATTTAATTATGGTTTGGTATATTTTGGTCTGTTAATTAAGAGGTATAAAGGGAGGAACCTTTCCTCGCCGAGGGTGTGTTTCTGGAGGGAAGGTTGCACAGTTTTGACCGCGATTGTACACTACCACTACCTGGAGTGGCGCCAATGAACAATAAGAGGAATACATTCATACGTCTGAGTGTTTAATGCACGTCGACTACTGATGAAAGAGAAAACACTCAGCGCTAAACGCTCTCTTTGTATCAGATTATTAAAACCTCTTTTTGTTAATCTTCAAAAAGGAGTCCTGATCATTTGAACACGCAGGATCAACCTGAATGATCCACACTATTAATAAGTAACCTTGACTTCCCTGACTTAAGCCAAAACCATAAGGGTTGAACAAAGAGTTACACACAAAAAATCCACACAAAGAAATAATCCAACTCGTTTCTGTGGTAATCTCTCACTGTGAGTCGCTCGCGTGTCCAGAGAAAAAAAAAAACAAACAGGAAGACTGTCACACTTGCATTTGCTTTGTGCGCGTCAGCGTGGTCACTTGACCATCAGCGCATTAGCTGATGGGCATTTTGAAAAGAGTGCGTGTAGCGGAGCATCCCATAGTCAGTTCTGACATAAAGCTTGATACCAGACAAAAGCCATGCATGGGCCGTGTCTTTCCCAAGTCTCATAAATACACCAAATTCTTCTTTTTCTCAGTGTTCTGCATGACTCTCTGTGTCCTGTAGAAGGATGCTAACAGAAATAGCTTGATGTGTTTAAAATAACGATTTTTAAAAATGTAAATGTATTTTATTTCTCATGTTCGTATTCTGTATTATTAGTGTGGGCCACAAACCAATATTTTATCTCTGACCCAAGGCTTCTGTGCCACCATAAAAATGGCACCAGCTATGTCAGGCTTGGGCCAAGCTTTGGCCACAATCTTGTGCAGAAGCTCCAGGCGCATGTCAGTTCCTAATGCGACCAGTAGAGGGACTACTACCCACAGTATGAGCTTTTTATAAAAAATTTAAAAAAAAACATCACGGTTATCAGACCAAACAAGACATGAAGAAGAGAAAGATGAAGTAGATAATGTTTCAAAAGTAGAAAAAAAAAACATTCAATTAAAATGAATTAGATTACAGAGGATATATCAGTGGATTGTTTTTAGTTATAGTCAAACCTTCCATTTGTACCCACAACGAGCAAACAAAAATAGATCAAGACATTTAACTCTTTGTTATTCAAGCTAGTAAACCTTTATTTGTTAATTATTCAATCAAGCTTTTTAATTATTTTCTCAATAAAATATGATCAACTAGATTTCTTTAGGAAAGAGACACATAATTCCTATTGATCCTATTTATGCTTAAATTACAAAATTTCAGAAAATATGTAGTATTTACCTTTTACAATTTATTTACCATTTTAGTTCGTCACCTTGAAGCTTACAGCTTGTAACGTTAGCAGCAATTCTACCCACTAAGTGAGCTTCATATTGATATATAAATATATATATTTTTTATTTCTTAAGAAAACATTTAATTAAAAATTTATTAGATTAAAGAGTATATATATCAGTGGATTGCTATTAATTGCTATTTTGCTAGCCTTAGAGGGGGAAAAGTCCCTTTTAAAGGAAGCAGAAACAACAAAAGATGTAAAAATTCCTTCTCTCCTGCTGAACATGTTCGGTACTACAGCTTCGTATAACTGGATTTGGTGTACAGAACTGACCAAGAGACTTTCTGCAGTCGCACCAGAAAGACACTAAACAGCCTCAAAGCTACAAAAAGCTTTTTTTAAATAAAGAAAAATCCAAATTACAGTCTTACCATGTGCACCAAAATAACAAGAGAAGGTTAATGCATCAGTCCACAAAGGCTAAAATAGTGTTGAAATTAAATATGTGTGAGTAAAAATCAACACTGAGAGTTTTCTGTGTTTGGTTTCACACCACAAGCTCTGGAATGAGACGCCGCTCTCTGGTTCCTGTACAGTCAGCTCAGCTGTACAGGTGAAACAGGATTCATCAGCCGTTGAAGAAGGAAAAACAAGAAAGTTGAGTTTCATTTGTGAGTGCAGGCTCTCCTCTGACAGTATGACTGAAGCTCTCACAGGGATGGAGAGAGAGAGCTGAGAGCAGGGAAAAAGAGGCTTGCTTAGGATTTGATTAAAGTTCAGGATTCAGGACTCAAGCGACTGTCATTTGCGGATGCAGAGATGGAGATAGAATCAATGGCAGCGAACTCTGCGCTTTTAAAAGCACGAGAAGGTAGGAACATCAGGGGTTTCTTCTTAAACCTGAGGATCACTGTTAAACACGTTCTTAACTTCAGCTGTAAAAAGATTCACGGCACAATCACATACGTTTTTAATGAAACAGTAAAGCTGGAATTAAGCTGTAATCAAGCAGCTACAAGCAAGTTAATCAAACTTTTGACAGTAAATCGATAACAGAAATCCGATTCACAATTTTTATGCTACATAAATTCACTTATTGAGCAGAATCACTGCACATACCAAAAACTCTCAATGTTCAAAGAGAAACCAAGTACTACTGAGGAACTTCTCAACAGCACAAAGATTAAAAAGACTGTTCAGAAAAGCTGAGAAAAAGTAGAGAAAAACATCTACAAAGATCATAGTTGTTTCCTCTTTACACATGATTGCACTTCAATTTGTAAAAAAACAAACAAACAGAAGAAACCTGTAAAAGCAACAGGTTCTTGTTATTTAAAACAGATTTAACCTGTAATCAAGCAGCTAGAATGTAGCTTAAAGTTTTTACTGCAAAGGGAATTTGAGTGAAAAAAATGGGATGCGTCCTTCTCACTAATCCTCTACACATTTTTTGTAACGCAAGTTAATGTTACATGTCACCCTACGTGTCTAAAAAGTAAACTTTGTCAGCTGCACTGTTACGAAATCTACACTTTTTCTATATACCTGTAATCAGGCAGGTAGAACGCCAGATAAGGGATTTAATTGTAAAGGGAAATCGAATTAGTGCGGATTTTTACAGTAAATTGATAGCAGAAATCCGATTCATGATCCTGATGATACAGAAATTAGTTTTTGTGAACAGAATTGGTGGACATACATGAATTCAAAACCACTCTCAATACCCCCCTAAGAGTTAAAGAGAAACCAAGCAAACAGAAAGAAACCCCTCAACAGCACAAAGAATAAAAAGACTTTGCAGAAAAGCTGAGAGAAAGTTGAGAAAACTAACTTTACAAAGAGCTTCTTCATGTTTTTCATGTTAAAATGGCAGGTGGTCTTGTCAAACCTCACCAACAGACACTGAAAGACATTGTTTTTGTCCCACAAGTTAAAAGATTTTCACATAGGAATGATGGTTATGTTTATAAAATCACAGAGTCTCTCCATGCTTCTATGCTCTTTGGCACTTCCGCTTTATTACACTACACTGCACAAGTTACTTTTTTTTGCAGTGTGTCGAAAAGCTATTTTTCTAGTGCTCATTTGAAGTCTGGGGCAGTAATTGCATTTGCTTGTGTCATTTTTGTTATTTGGCTGATTAAAAATTAAATTTGACTTTAGTCTCCTAAGTAATTGCTTAGGTCTCCGTTGATCTGCAAAAAAAACAAAAACAAAAGAGAGACTTCTTCAAATTCTTTTAATTCTTTAAAAATATATTGAAACACAAGTAAATTTACTTATGTCCACCTGAAAAAAATCAGACGAGTGAAAGTGAAAATCATTGCTGGAGATCTGTAAAGAAACATTTAGGAGCTCATTCAACATATTTTGGCATGTCCTGCACTGTGAAAAGCCGACACAAAGCCGTTGACGTCACACACCCTTGCATCATAAACAGGTCCGTCTTCTTTAGAAGCCCGTTGGAACTGTTTTCAATCTGAACGCTAAAAATAGCTGGTTTGAGAGCAGCTCGAACCCTCAAAGCCTTGCTCAGCAGCACAGAAACAAAAACAAAACAGATCATGAGGGTTTTATGGTGAAGGCCAGTGTTTGGCTCTTAAATCATAATAAGAAAAGAAAAAACATTTTAGGAGAAATTTGTGAAAGATTTTCTTTTTTTTACATTTTTGTTAACTTATTGGGTCACATATTGATCCTTTTATTATTTTTTAAGCCCAACTTTTTTAAGCCCTACTCATGGAAAATAAGAAGTGAATTTTTTTCAGTTTTGAATGTTTCTTCTTTTCAGCTTTTAAAAGTAAAGTTGTACTTTTCAACACAAAGACCATTATTTTTTTTAGCAAAGACTTTTTGAGTTTTGTGAATCAGGACTCGGGTGTGTATATTTGTTCAATAAATCAATTTGTTGCCCGTCATTTTGGATTCCACAGTAACATTTTTATGGCAACTGTGTGCTGAGGTTATGCTAGGGTTTTGAGGACCGAGAACAAGTATTTTATTGGCCTGGGGGCGTGAGAGGGCGTGTCCATCCTATCTAATATCTCTCATGTCACAGCTCCATTCCTGTGCTATTATTAGATCTGGATCGTATAGTGGAGGATGCTAAAGATTCCTCTCGTTTGTACTGTCAACAAACTCAGATAGAAATCACACACACACACACAACTCATGAGAGCATTCATTTCCTTCAACACAAACAGACCTTTTATACTGAAGACAAAGAGTATGTGACTGATTACACTCTAGCTTTCCACGGGAGAGAAGAGAAAGAGTAAGAAGAAAGAGTGACAGGGAGAGAGAAAATTGGGAGGAGAGAGAAAAGAATGACAAGAGAGAGGGATTTACCCCAAAAAACGTTACAATTCAAAGATTTGTCCAGGTTTAAATAGTATAGAATAGTTTTTCTATCTGACCTTTTACTTGATGAAACTGTCACCAAATTTGCGTATTACCTAACAAATATGCATATTGTTTTCCAATCATTCATTCAAACAAATTGACTCTCAGACTCTTTGGCTTGTGCCATGTCGAAAACACGCCATCACATTTTTATCCTCGAAGGCATGATTTCATTTGGTGGATTCCTCCATTCTCTCGAGGTGGTACTATAGTGTTACAGAATGAATTCACTTTAAGTGATTATGGATTGTTTTCCAGTCAGCTTCTCAAATTTGACAGGTTGACACATCTGCCATTGGTATGCGGTGTGTGGCCCAAGCATGGTCCGAGTCTAGCAGAAGTGACCCAGTTCTCAATGCAGCACAGAGGACAATGGTCACACATTGAACTTGTTGTTATCCTGGCTGGGATTTGGGCCAGTCATGGCCATGTATGGCTCTTGTCTGGTTCACTACCAACTAAACTTAGGTTCAAAAGTTCTTGGATTGAAATCTCTAATCAGTTCCTGCTGAATTCTCCTTTTAGAATTTATTTTAACAGTTTTTACTTGTTCTTGAACACAGTTTGTTCCTTTTTTGGTTCTTAAATATGTTAATATAAGCCGGGCACTCATGTAAATTCAAACTCACTAAATTCAAACTTCTTCACATGGTTGATCTAACGTTCAAGCATCTTCTTCAATCTTCTGTTGAGCAGCAGGTAACGGAGCGTACCGCAAGGGAAGGAGTCGAAAATGGAGTGAATTCCTGCGCTTCCCACACATAAACGATTGCGCTGAGCTGGAGGCGAGCATTGGTGAGAACCTTTCTAAAGGGGTGGACGTTATCTTCTTAGTTGAGGTCGAGAGAGAAGAATAAATACAGGGCTTGGGTTGAACCTTCTTTGGTGTCCTCCAGAGCGGGACTACGAGAGCCTATGTGTGAAGCAGCCCATCGGGAAGATGCTCTTCAGAATGTTCTGCAGCACCAGAGCCATTCTGCTGCAATGCATCGAGCTCCTGGATGAGACGGTAAGCCACATTTCTTAAATCTTACAGCTTCTCGTCTTGTTATAAGTGTTTAGATGTTCCCATCTCAGGTGAAGTATGAGCTCACTTGGGATGAAAACAGAAAGGATTCCGGAAAGAAGCTGCTCTCTAAGTTTCTCACCTCACAGGTCTGTAAGGTCTGTTTTACACTAAATAATCCCTTCAGAGTCTGTGCATTCACCTAAGCTCTTCCACACCTCTGTCTGCAGTTCTCCAGGGTTCGAGAGGTGGTGCAGAAAGAACTTGAGACGTTCAACTATAGCCATGAGCTCTGTGCATCTGAACACATCTTCAGCATCTGCCAGAAGTCAGTGCAAGCAGTTTAGCTAATATTAATAGATATGATACTTACATCTTAGTATGATGCTAATAGGACTCTCATTTCATTTGCATAATGATAGCATGAATTTACTTGATTCGATATACACTTAGCAGGATTATCAATATACATGTATAATGCTAGCATACATCGCTATGATTCTAATAAGACTTAACTTGATGCTAAAATGATTAACATGTAATTAGCATGAATTAATGTGATTCTAGGAAGACTAGAATTATCAATTGATGCGTATAGCACATAATACATTATGCCAGGGGTCTCAAACTCAAGTCATGGAGGGCTGCAGCCTTTGCTGTTTTTAGTTCCAACCCTGTTTCAGCAAATAAACCAGTAGCTTCAATCAAACTCAGAGGAGCTTCATCAGTGTAAACAGGTGTGTTCCGTTAAGGCTGGAGCGAATCTGTGCAAGGCTATGGCCCTCCAGGATTCGAGTTTGAGACCCCTGCTTTACCATGATGCTAACATAAAAAGGTAGGATTCTTACAACTTAGCGTGATGCTAACATGACCAATACGATGCTAGCATTAATTAATATTATTCTAGTAAGATCTTAACATGAACATCAATTGATACACGATTGCTAGCATACATTACCATGATGCTAAAATGAATAAGGATGATTATGACAAGACCTAGCATGATGCTAACATGACTAGCATTTCATTGGCATGATGCAAATATGAATTAACATTAATCTAGCTACACTTAGCATAATTATCAATGTTTGGATAATGCTAACATACATTGCCATATAACAAGACTTAGCATGATGTTAAAATGATTAAAATAATGCTAGCATTAATTAATGTGATTTTAGCAAGATCTAAACAAGTATCAATCGATATGCTAATGGTAGCATACATTACCATTATGCTAATATAAATGTACATGATTCTAACCAGACTTAGCATGATGCTAACATGAATTTACATTATTCTAGATTAATTAATTATAAATTAATTATAAATTATAATTATATACGTATAATGCTTGCATACATCCCATGATTCTAACAAGACTTAGCTTGATGCTATATATGTAGTTAGCATGAATTAATGTGATTCTAGCTAGACTTAACATGATTATTATTTGATATGTATGCACATGATACATTACAATGATGCTAACATAAATAGGCATGATTCTTACAATTTAGCATGATGATACATGATTCTAGCATTAATTCATGTGATTTTAGCAAGAACTTAACATGATACTAAAATAAATTTACATGACTTTAGCAACACAAAGCAGGAGTATATATCTATCTATCTATATATATATATATATATATATATATATATATATATATATATATATATATATATATATATATATATATATATATATATATATATATATAAGCATAATGCAAGCATACATTACCATGATTTGAACAAGACTTAGCTTGACTCTAGCCTGATTATCGTTTTAACTATCATGATACAAAGATGAATTAGCATAATTGTTGAGAGTCTAGTATACATTACCATGATGATAACATAAATAGGCACAGTTCAAACAATACTTAGCTTGAAGCTAGCCTGATTACTATTTAACTAACATTATATGAAAATTAATTAGCATGATTGTAATGAATCTAGTAAACATTATCATAATGCTAACATGAAGAGGAATGATTCTAACAAAAATTTGCTTAATGGTAATGCAATTATCATTTAAGTGGCATGATGCTACCATAATTAAACATGAAGGCAGCATTCATTTTTCCAGAAGAATCCGGAGGACGATAATTAGACTTAAATTAAATGTAGTAGCAGGATGCTAGCATGCATTACTGTGTGATGAGTGATTACCTTTAAAGCTTGCACTTAATAAAACCGTACTTACATAACAATAAGACACATTTAGAGTCTCCCAAAACACTATTATGTTATTCATTGATTAAACAATTAAAACTACATAACAGCAGTAGACGTTACGTACATTAGATGATTTATTCAATTAAACAATAAATATAAATTTCTGTAAATGCAGACGTTGGTGAGCTGAGGGTGTTCTGTTCCCTCAGGGTTCTCCATGAGTATCTGAGCGGCGAGCCGTTCTCCGAGTATCAGAAGAGCATGTACTTCGACCGCTTCCTGCAGTGGAAGATGGTAGAGCGGTAGGTGCTGCAGGGCTCCTAATGCCTGATTGTTTGCAGTGCACTAGTGTGATAAAAAACCTTTCACTCTCCACAGACGACCGATCTCTCGTGACACTTTCAGAGAATATCGAATTTTAGGAAAGGGTGGCTTTGGAGAGGTGAGACCAAATCAGTTGTGCCACTTAAAAAATGTTTTATATTTTGGATACATTTTTTTAAAAATTGTGACTTCGGTCTCTACTTTTCAATTATATCTCTTTAGTTTAATTATATTCAATTTTTTCTTTGTAAATTGTAAATTTAGTAAAAAGTCAAGAGTCAAAACAAATCATTTTGTTATAAAAAAAATATTTTGCTGTAAAATTTGGATATTGGTGTAACAAAATCTACTTTATTATGTAACCATAAAAACAAGATAATAAAAACAAAGTAAAAGGTTTAAAAAAAATACTTGACATAACCTAAATAAACTCGGTAATTGTGTTTTGTGCTAATTGTGTGGATTTGTTTTTAAATAATTATTCAGCAAAACAGCTTAAATATCTTGTTAAGATAAAGTATTTTTTTCCTGAAAAATCCCAGAAAAAATGACATTCATGTGATAATCAATAAATTATTTAATCATCTCATAAAAACAAGATATTTGTTTAAAAAAGGGAAAAATTCATAATCTAGATAAGATTAAATAAATAAGATAAGTATGCCATAAAATCAAATTGCGCATCTGATAGTACTAAATACTTAATTTTCTCACTTGAAAAAAAATATTTTAATTTTCATTTAAATTTGTAAAACATAATTTCCATGTCATAAAATGACTTAATTATCTCATTAAACATTTTTTTTTCATTTAAATCACTTAACTATCTCTCAAAATATAATTGTGTTATAAAATCAACTTGTGTTTCTAGTAAAATACATTCAGTAAAAATTACTTGATTATCTCATAAAAACAAGATACTTATACAATATAATTATTTAATTAAAAATCACTTAATTAATATTATAATAACATTTACTATATTTATTATATTATTATTATCCACTGATGAATAAACGGGGTCCCCGTTTGGAGCACTTTCCAGCACCCCTCCCAGGGACTCCAAGAAGGCCGGGTACTCTGAACTGCTGTTCGGCCCGTAGACCGTAACAACAGTGAGAGACCTGCCCCCAACCCGAAGGTGGAGTGAAGCGCTCGCTCACTGGGGAGAACTCCAACACATGGCGGCTGAGCTGGGGGGATTTGAGCAGGCCCACACCAGCATGCCGCCTCTCACCGCGGGGGACGCCAGAGTAGTGAAGAGAGCTGGGGTTCCAGAGCCCAGGCTGTGTGTGAGCCCGACAATCTCTAGCCGGTAACGCTCCACCTCCCGCACAAGCTCAGGCTCCTTCCCCCCTAGCGAGGTGACATTCCATGTCCCCAGAGCTAGCTTCTGTGTCAAAAGATTGGGCCGCCGAGATCCCCGCCTTCGGCTGCCGTCCAGATCACAAAGCACCGGCCCCTTACGGTCCCTCCTGCGGGTGGTGGGTCCACAGGAGGGCGATCCCACGTGGCCTTTTCGGGCTGGGCCCGGCTGGGTCTCGTGGGAAAAGACCCGGCCACTAGGCGCTCGCCTTTGAGCCCCAACCCAAGGCCTAGCTCCAGGGTGGGGCCCCGGTGACGCCAATTCCGGGCGACGTCGCGGAATTAGTTGTCATCATCATCATAAGAGGGTTTCTGAACCGCTCTTAGTCTGACCCATCACCTAGGACCTGTTTGCCTTGGGAGACCCTACCAGGGGCAGCAAGCCCCCGACAACATAGCTCCTAGGATCCTTCGACCACGCTAACCCCTCCACCACGTTAAGGTGGCGGTTCAGGGAGGGGCACTAAATTATCTTCTAACATATACATAATCATGTCATAAAATCTGGTATCTGGTAAAAAAAAAAAAACTATGTTTCTGTAAAAATTCAGTCTTCATAAAAATGACTTACTTATCTAGTAAAACACTGATATTTATGTAATTAAAAACTAAACAATTCTGTCATAAAAATAACTTTCATTAATTATTTCATTAAAAACAAGTAATTTGTCATAATTATGACTTTTTTGATATAGTGCATTTACATGAACTGGAATGTTTGAGACTTTAGAGAAGAAAGAATCAAAAGCTTCTATTGGACGCAGTTTTAATCCTCAGGAAACAACTGGATTAATTCCAGTTCATAAATTCAGCCACTCTAAACTAGTTCATTTAAATCTCAAAAGCTTGAGATCATATCAAAAAGATGCAATATATATATTTTTAGAAAGCATTGACATGTAAATAAATGCTTATTTCCTCTTCCAGAGAAGAAAAACTCTGTAATGATTGGCATTTTTTGTAAACATTCTAATCTAAACATCCAAAAACCTTTTAATCACTGTAATAATAGAACAAATATTAATTTTAATCTCTACTCTGTTCTCCTAGCAAGGTAGATCGAGTTCTTTTAATGCTAAAACCAGACGTTTAAAAGCAACTGTAAAACCTCATAACTATCTGTGAGCTGGTTAAAACATATTAAGAGAGGGCTAAAGCAGAATAAACCAACAGGAGCGGTTGAGAAAAGGTAGGATTCTTACAACTTAGCGTGATGCTAACATGACCAATACGATGCTAGCATAATTAATATTATTCTAGTAAGATCTTAACATGAACATCAATTGATACACGATTGCTAGCATACATTACCATGATGCTAAAATGAATAAGGATGATTATGACAAGACCTAGCATGATGCTAACATGACTAGCATTTCATTGGCATGATGCAAATATGAATTAACATTAATCTAGCTACACTTAGCATAATTATCAATGTTTGGATAATGCTAACATACATTGCCATATAACAAGACTTAGCATGATGTTAAAATGATTAAAATGATGCTAGCATTAATTAATGTGATTTTAGCAAGATCTAAACAAGTATCAATCGATATGCTAATGGTAGTATACATTACCATTATGCTAATATGAATGTACATGATTCTAACCAGACTTAGCATGATGCTAACATGAATTTACATTATTCTAGATTAATTAATTATAAATTAATTATAAATTACAATTATATACGTATAATGCTTGCATACATCCCCATGATTCTAACAAGACTTAGCTTGATGCTATATATGTAGTTAGCATGAATTAATGTGATTCTAGACTTAACATGATTATTATTTGATATGTATGCACATAATACATTACAATGATGCTAACATAAATAGGCATGATTCTTACAATTTAGCATGATGATAACATGATTCTAGCATTAATTCATGTGATTTTAGCAAGAACTTAACATGATACTAAAATAAATTTACATGACTTTAGCAACACAAAGCAGGAGTATCTATCTATCTATCTATATATATATATAAGCATAATGCAAGCATACATTACCATGATTTGAACAAGACTTAGCTTGACTCTAGCCTGATTATCGTTTAACTATCATGATACAAAGATGAATTAGCATAATTGTTGAGAGTCTAGTATACATTACCATGATGATAACATAAATAGGCACAGTTCAAACAATACTTAGCTTGAAGCTAGCCTGATTACTATTTAACTAACATTATATGAAAATGAATTAGCATGATTGTAGTGAGTCTAGTAAACATTATCATAATGCTAACATGAAGAGGAATGATTCTAACAAAAATTTGCTTAATGGTAATGCAATTATCATTTAAGTGGCATGATGCTACCATAATTAAACATGAAGGCAGCATTCATTTTTCCAGAAGAATCCGGAGGACGATAATTAGACTTAAATTAAATGTAGTAGCAGGATGCTAGCATGCATTACTGTGTGATGAGTGATTTCCTTTAAAGCTTGCACTTAATAAAACCGTACTTACATAACAATAAGACACATTTAGAGTCTCCCAAAATACTATTATGTTATTCATTGATTAAACAATTAAAACTACATAACAGCAGTAGACGTTACGTACATTAGATGATTTATTCAATTAAACAATAAATATAAATTTCTGTAAATGCAGACGTTGGTGAGCTGAGGGTGTTCTGTTCCCTCAGGGTTCTCCATGAGTATCTGAGCGGCGAGCCGTTCTCCGAGTATCAGAAGAGCATGTACTTCGACCGCTTCCTGCAGTGGAAGATGGTAGAGCGGTAGGTGCTGCAGGGCTCCTAATGCCTGATTGTTTGCAGTGCACTAGTGTGATAAAAAACCTTTCACTCTCCACAGACGACCGATCTCTCGTGACACTTTCAGAGAATATCGAATTTTAGGAAAGGGTGGCTTTGGAGAGGTGAGACCAAATCAGTTGTGCCACTTAAAATTTTTTTTATATTTTGGATAAATTTTTTTTAAATTGTGATCTACTTTTCAATTGTATCTCTTTAGTTTAATTATATTCAATTTTTTCTTTGTAAATTGTAAATTTAGTAAAAAGTCAAGAGTCAAAACAAAATCATTTTGTTATAAAAAAAATATTTTGCTGTAAAATTTGGATATTGGTGTAACAAAATCTACTTTATTATGTAACCATAAAAACAAGATAATAAAAACAAAGTAAAAGGTTTAAAAAAATACTTGACATAACCAAAATAAACTCGGTAATTGTGTTTTGTGCTAATTGTGTGGATTTGTTTTTAAATAATTATTCAGCAAAACAGCTTAAATATCTTGTTAAGATAAAGTATTTTTTTCCTGAAAAATCCCAGAAAAAATGACATTCATGTCATAATCAATACATTATTTAATCATCTCATAAAAACAAGATATTTGTTTAAAAAAAGGGAAAAATTCATAATCTAGATAAGATTAAATAAATAAGATAAAATAAGATAAGTATGCCATAAAATCAAATTGCGCATCTGATAGTACTAAATACTTAATTTTCTCACTTGAAAAAAAATATTTTAATTTTCATTTAAATTTGTAAAACATAATTTCCATGTCATAAAATGACTTAATTATCTCATTAAACTATTTTTTTTTTCATTTAAATCACTTAACTATCTCTCAAAATATAATTGTGTTATAAAATCAACTTGTGTTTCTAGTAAAATACATTCAGTAAAAATTACTTGATTATCTCATAAAAACAAGATACTTATACAATATAATTATTTAATTAAAAATCACTTCATTAATATTATAATAACATTTACTATATTTATTATATTATTATTATCCACTGATGAATAAACGGGGTCCCCGTTTGGAGCACTTTCCAGCACCCCTCCCAGGGACTCCAAGAAGGCCGGGTACTCTGAACTGCTGTTCGGCCCGTAGACCGTAACAACAGTGAGAGACCTGCCCCCAACCCGAAGGTGGAGTGAAGCGCTCGCTCACTGGGGAGAACTCCAACACATGGCGGCTGAGCTGGGGGGATTTGAGCAGGCCCACACCAGCATGCCGCCTCTCACCGCGGGGGACGCCAGAGTAGTGAAGAGAGCTGGGTTCCAGAGCCCAGGCTGTGTGTGAGCCCGACAATCTCTAGCCGGTAACGCTCCACCTCCCGCACAAGCTCAGGCTCCTTCCCCCCTAGCGAGGTGACATTCCATGTCCCCAGAGCTAGCTTCTGTGTCAAAAGATTGGGCCGCCGAGATCCCCGCCTTCGGCTGCCGTCCAGATCACAAAGCACCGGCCCCTTACGGTCCCTCCTGCGGGTGGTGGGTCCACAGGAGGGCGATCCCACGTGGCCTTTTCGGGCTGGGCCCGGCTGGGTCTCGTGGGAAAAGACCCGGCCACTAGGCGCTCGCCTTTGAGCCCCAACCCAAGGCCTAGCTCCAGGGTGGGGCCCCGGTGACGCCAATCCGGGCGACGTCGCGGAATTAGTTGTCATCATCATCATAAGAGGGTTTTCTGAACCGCTCTTAGTCTGACCCATCACCTAGGACCTGTTTGCCTTGGGAGACCCTACCAGGGGCAGCAAGCCCCCGACAACATAGCTCCTAGGATCCTTCGACCACGCTAACCCCTCCACCACGTTAAGGTGGCGGTTCAGGGAGGGGCACTAAATTATCTTCTAACATATACATAATCATGTCATAAAATCTGGTATCTGGTAAAAAAAAAAAACTATGTTTCTGTAAAAATTCAGTCTTCATAAAAATGACTTACTTATCTAGTAAAACACTGATATTTATGTAATTAAAAACTAAACAATTCTGTCATAAAAATAACTTTCATTAAATTATTTCATTAAAAACAAGTAATTTGTCATAAATTATGACTTTTTTTGATATAGTGCATTTACATGAACTGGAATGTTTGAGACTTTAGAGAAGAAAGAATCAAAAGCTTCTATTGGACGCAGTTTTAATCCTCAGGAAACAACTGGATTAATTCCAGTTCATAAATTCAGCCACTCTAAACTAGTTCATTTAAATCTCAAAAGCTTGAGATCATATCAAAAAGATGCAATATATATATTTTTAGAAAGCATTGACATGTAAATAAATGCTTATTTCCTCTTCCAGAGAAGAAAAACTCTGTAATGATTGGCATTTTTTGTAAACATTCTAATCTAAACATCCAAAAACCTTTTAATCACTGTAATAATAGAACAAATATTAATTTTAATCTCTACTCTGTTCTCCTAGCAAGGTAGATCGAGTTCTTTTAATGCTAAAACCAGACGTTTAAAAGCAACTGTAAAACCTCATAACTATCTGTGAGCTGGTTAAAACATATTAAGAGAGGGCTAAAGCAGAATAAACCAACAGGAGCGGTTGAGGAAGGCTTCCTGTGTGTGCAGGTGTGCGCCTGCCAGTCTCGGGCATCGGGGAAGATGTACGCCTGTAAGAAACTGGAGAAGAAACGAGTGAAGAAGCAGAATGGGAACGCCATGGTGCTGAACGAGAAGCAAATCCTGGAGCGGGTCAACAGCAGATTTGTGGTGAGGAAGGGGTTCTGAACTCAGAGCTCTTCTTGCTCTGATTGACCACAGAAGCTCTCCCAGAAACAATTCTCTCTTTCTCTTTTTAAACTGTGTTTTTGAAAACAACAGAAAATTCATAAATTTTAAGGGGTTACGAACTGAGAAAGTCTCCGTGAAAGTTTCAGAACTCTCAGCTTTAGCAGTCGTTACACAGAGATGAAGATCCTCACACGAGCTCCTAGCTTGTTGTTGCGTCGACTAGAGACATAAACATGCTGTACACTCTGACACTAAGCCAAACCCAATTTAAATTGACTACTGAACCACTGAGCTTCTTTAATAACAGGAGATTCAGGGACTGGGTGTTGGAACAGTCACCAGGAGAGGAAATGTCAAGCCCCAACGCGACGATGTCATGTGACGTGCTTCCCTAGCCCTCTGCCACCCTTCGGTAATGGAGAGAAACCGCCAAGGCACACAACCAAAACAATGACAACCAGATAAACTCACTAATCAAACACACACACACTTTCAAAGAACTTTCAAGACCAAACTCAAAAAGGACAACCCTTACGTCAACGTTTGTACAACTTTATCACAAGTCCCAAAACAGAGAGAGAGCAATCACGGTGTTCCACCCCCAAAGCCGATATCTGTTGCGTCTTTTATATCCTGCCCTCCTCTTCCGATTCGCTGCAGCAGGGCACGACTCATCGTTGTTTCCTGAAGATGATTAGTTGTTTCCAATGTATGACAACAGACCAATCCGCATCGAGCTGACAGAGAGAGAGAAGGAGAGAGTGCGTGCAAGCAGAGTACATACAGAAACAAATAAAAGACAGCACAATACATAAGAAGCATCTTTCATAACAGAGCAGATTCAAAGAATTTGTGCTTTTACATGCTGCTGGGTTAGTGTGTTGAGCACTCATGGATCTCAGTAGGGATTGAGTTCAAAGCAAGGCTGTGTAGTGACTACCTAAATTCGCTTGACTTCCGAACCTTAAAGCATATTCAATAGCTGGAGATACATTGACTAGGTGCTGTTACACTCTGCTTAAAGAGCATTTGGCGCATAAACCCAACACTCACCTAAAAAAGAAGCACCAATCCCCAGAGAGAGCCTGTGTACTGTTTTTAAAATCGCTGGACTGCTGAACCATCAAGCATTTTCAATAACAGGAGATTCAAGGACTTCAGGGATTTTAAACACTCCATTCTTGGAACACTCACCTGGAGCAGAGACAATGCGTCCTGGAACAAGCCTATGTAGCGTGTGCAGAAAGGTGATTCAGGCACTGGGTGCTGTTGCACTGTTGGGTCAGTGCACTTAGCGCTCTTGAGGGACTCCACTGTACAAGAGGCTGTGTAACAGTTTACAGAATCACAAGCTGCCACCTGATATTCCTGGTTTAAGTTGATTTAAGTGTATTTTTCTCTTGTTTGCGTGCTCTCTTCTCTTTCTCTGTGTAAACGATAAAACGTTGTGTTTGATTATGTTCAGGTGAGTTTAGCTTATGCGTACGAGACAAAGGAGGTTCTGTGTCTGGTGCTGACACTAATGAACGGAGGAGACCTGCGCTTCCACATCTATAACATGGGAACGGAGGGCCTGGATGAAAAGCGGGTGACGTTCTACGCTGCGGAGATCTTTTGCGGCCTGCAGCACCTCCACCAGCAATCCATCATTTACAGGTAACAGATGTGTAGAACCCAAGGACATCCGAATCGTATGCATCACTGCTTCTGTTCAGTGTTTGTTATTTTGCGTAGGCATGCTCTAACTCGCTCCTCTGCTTCTTCTCAGGGATTTAAAGCCAGAGAACATTCTCCTGGACGATGAAGGTATGTTCACTTCCCTCTCGAACAAAAGATTAAACCGCTCACTGCAGTTCTGTGACATTCCCTCAGACGCTCAGCTTTCCCTATTTTTATCACAATCATCTCGAGAGATCTCTGTAGCCACGAGGAAGCAGCGCTCAGAACTGCTTTCTCTTCTAATAACAATGAAATCAAAGTGCTTTAATGAGTGATAAGGTTGCAGGAGATTTGTGATCTGAGAGTATCATGAACACAAACACTTACTTACACTGTTACACTCTGTGCTACGAGGTTATTTTTTATATTTTGTTTTAATGCAAAAGAAAGGAGAATACATTTTAAGCTCAAGGTGCCCATTGTTAAATTTTCTTATTAGCGCTTATGCTTTTTTAAACTCTCTCTTTTTGTAAAGTGTCCCAAAACTTTTGAAACAGCATCACTTCCTTGATGAGATATTCTTGAGAATGCAAACATTTAGTTGCTTAGTGTCCATGCTCACAGGACAGGCTTTTTTTCTCCTACAACAGCTGTCTGTATTTAAAATTAAGGAGCCCCTAAAGGGCATTATGATAGGGGGGAAAAATCAGGATGTAAAAAATAATAAGCGAGTAAAAAATATTTCAGAGTAAAAATAAATCAATAAGGGAGAGTGAAAAACATTTCTGAGTGGAGAAAAACAAATAAGGGTGATGGTGGGTGAAAAAAATATTTAGCATTTTTTTTTATATCTCAAGCACTGATGTCACATCTTTAGAAAGAAGTCCCAGTAAAGGATTTCCATATGTGGAAATAATTTTTCAATGAATTCCATGTGTGAACGTGAACATAAGCCACACTCGCTGCGTTAACATGAAAGTGTTCAAACAATGTCAATATATTTTTCTTTCTTTTTTTCCTCCACTCTGATTTTTTCTCTACCACCGTGACCCTTTAGGGGCTCCGTATAAAATAATTTAAATTGTCCTACCTTGATTTTAACTCATGTTAGCTTTGCTTTAACTCATGCCACATTTATTCTTATTCATGCTATCTTAGTATTAATTCATGCTAGTTTCATTTTAATTAAGCTTTATTTTAATATATAGAATAATTTTAGTTTCACTTTAATACATGCTACTATTCATTACTTCACATTAACTTCATTTTATTTGACATTGTCACATTTTTTATTAATACAAGCATCATGCCACCATTATTCTAATTTATGACCAGCTCAACCCCTCCCTCTCTTCTTTTCCTCATTCAGGCCACATCCGGATCTCAGATCTGGGTCTCGCGGTGCTCCTGCCCGAGGAGGGCGTTGTGAAGGGGCGCGTGGGAACTGTAGGCTACATGGGTGAGAGCCTCATCTCCGCAGCACTCACATAATCATGTCCTGCTTATAACGACTGATTCTTTAGTTTTACACTCAAACTTTTGACTGAAAATTATCTCTCTCTCTCTCTCTCTCTAGCCCCAGAAGTGATTACAAACATGTACTACAGCATGAGCGTAGACTGGTGGGGTCTGGGCTGCCTCATCTACGAGATGACGGCGGGGAAACCTCCGTTTAGGAACCACAAGGAGCAGATCCCCAAAAAGGAGGTGGAGAGGAGAGTGCAGGAGACGGCGGAGATCTACTGGGACAAATTCAGCCGGGACTGCATGAGCATCTGCAAATGTGTGAGGAGCTGCGGTTCATTGAAGGGGGGAAGAGAGAGAGAAAGAAAGAAAGAAAGAAAGAAAGAAAAAGGAAACAGAGAGAGAGAAGAGAGAGGAGGAGAGAGAAAGAGAAGGGGAAGGGGTGAGAGAGTAGAGAGTGAAGGGGAAGAGAGAGAAAGGGAGAGAGAGGAGAAGGAGAGAGAGAGAGAGACTTTGACTTTTACACTTCTTTTATTTTAACAATGAGATCGGTTCTGTACAATGTTTTAGAGCTATTCCATCAGCTCTAGCATAAAAATAATTATTTTTTCACGTACACAACATAAAACATTTTCCACACACCACATATATTTAAAACGTTTTTCATCTGTTTATGAAAATTTTAATTAATTAAAACCTAGCTTTCACAAGTCTTTTAAAAATTCTCTTTGGCCACAGAATGGACAGTCGTGTGACACGTCTGGGTTTAAAACCGAGATAAAAGAGTTTACAGCCACATTGCAATGTAAAATCCTCCACTGCAGGTCAGCAGTCCTCTTGGGTAACGGTGGTTTATAGAGCGCTCTCCACTCGGGTTTAAAATCACCATTAAAACCATTCACTCTCTTCCACGGGGTGTCTACCCTCCCACTCAGGTGTTTCTTATTTAAAACCTTCACGCTGGCTCTGTAGAGCACCTTCCCCTGCCACCGTTGCCAGGTTCATCTCCTCTTTCCCCCTGGGCTTCCAGAAAAGCTCCCGTGCAGTCGCCGAGGTCCGGGGCGAGGCTCAGCCAGGGGAAAGGGATGGGTCTCTGTTTCATTGGCCTGGGTGCTGTATCCCCCAAGCTGAGCTCGCTCCTCTGATGTTAGGGCGGACCTCCAGCGATGCAGCAGCTGTTTCGACCACCCTCCTGGACCGGACTCCCATCCTTTCAGCCAGGTCCTTCGTTCGTGACAGGTGGCTCCAGCAACCTCCAACTGGATTGCGGAGGGCCCACCATCCCCCAGGCGACGAGGACTCCGGTCAGCCCAGGGACGGCTACACTGGAGATGTCCAGCCGGCCGCTGTACCCTCCAGCAGCCAATGTAGTCTTCCTCCATCTTTTTTCTTTTTCTTAAAAAAAACTCAGATCTTCAAAATGTTCAATAAATTAGTGTTCATTAAAAACAGTGATATGTCCAACCCCAACCTTTGAACAGTCCTTAAAATACCACTGGCTGCAGCTCTCCACGTGAGTTCCTCCGGTGCTCAGTTTGCACAGCATGGATCAATCTTTTCTGTCCATTCTTCTGCTCCAGGCTAAAAAGGAACTTTGATGGGGCATCCATCTCTGCTGCGCTCCTGTCTAATAGGTCATTCATTCTAGCTTTTTTTCATTTTGATTTCTTCTATGTGCCTGCCGTTTCAACCTGCTGAAGTCCTAGTATCTGATCTTCAAGGGCTCTTAAGGATCTGATGATGTCTCTGGTTACATTGAGAGTGTACTGCTGACAGAAGTCTTTTATTTGTGCTTTATCCACATCCCACCATAGCTGAAGTGAATTAAAAGATGATTTTTCAGACTTAAAAACACGCAAAACATTTTTTTAAAGACTCTTTAAAATTGTTATTGTCTAAAAGAGTGGTGTTAAAAATCCAGTAGACACTCAAGGGCTTGATCTTTTCTTTCGATAAAACACACTCAACCATACAATGATCTGAGATACCTACTGGAACAATAAAACATTTCTTAAAAAGTGTCTGCTGATAATTAAAACGATAAAAAGTCTAATCTAGCCATGGAGAGCATGTTGTCTCTGGCAAGAAGCCATGTGTATTGTCTCTTGTGCTGATTAAAAGATCTCCAAATAACATTCAGCTCAATCATCTCAACCATCTCCTTCAGACGCTTTCGTAAGGCCATGTGAGGTTCAGCGTGGTTCCGGTCAATAAAATCTGTAGTACAATTAAAAGATTAAAGGCTCTGCAGGGTCACAGTCTGTGAGAACATTGCTTAGCAACTCTAAAAAAATCATTCTCTCCACTGCACTGGTGGGAGCGCACGCAAAGATAAAAATTAAAACCTCATTCTCATAAAACATCTTCACTTTTAAAAGCCTTTCACTTAAAACTTTCCAATAGAATAAGAAAAGGGAATAAAAGAACGAGTAAAAAGCAAGGCTACACAACCACTCAGCATTTTTTTGTGGCTTAAAATCACCAACCCGTCCCACTCCTTCATCCAGTCAATAGCATTACTGTCATTGCTATGCGTTTCTTGAAGCATAGCTACGTTTTAGAATACTGAACAGCTTCACTTTTTCAAATGCATATTTCTGGACTATTTGTCATCAAAGAAAGCATTAGAGCATTAAACGTATAAACAGATCAATTCTGTCTCTGGAGACAAATGCTGAAATCAGTATAGGTCAAATACTGTCTTCCCTCTATGAAGAGGTGGAAAGCGCTCAGGGTAACAGCTCTCGAGCGCGGAGGTTTGCTCTAACCCTCATGTGTCTCCGGCTCCTCCGCAGCTCCTGGATAAGAGCCCGCAGCAGCGGCTGGGCTGCAGAGCCGGAGAAGGAGCGGAGAGCATCAAGCAGCACGAGTTCTTCAGGAGCATCAACTTCATGCAGCTGCAGGCAGGAATGCTGAAAGCGCCGTTCACTCCTGATGTGAGTGGAGAACTCTGAGGCTGTCAGGAGAACATCTGCAGCGATCGATCACTACTATCTCAATCTCTCTCCTCTCCTTCTCCAACTCCTCCTCGCTCTCGCTCCTCTTTCTTTTCCCTTCTCCCACTCATCCCTCTCTCTCGCTCTCACACTCACTACTCCCCCTCCCATCTCTCTACTTTTATCTCTCTCTGTTCTTCTCCCACTCCTCCCTCTTGAATCTTTCTCCTCCCTCTCTACCCCATCCTCCATCTCTCTCTTCTCCTCCCACTTCAATCTCTCCCTTGTGTCTCTCTCCTTTATCCATCTCACTCCTTCTCCAACTCCTCCCTTACTCCTTCTAATCTCTCTCTTCTTCTCTAACCCCCCTCTCTCTGAAGACTTCTTCCTCTTTCCTTCTCCCACTTATCTCTCTCTCTCCTTATCCCATGTATCCCTCGCACATTTCTCTATCCCTCCCTTCCTCTCTCTCCATCCTTTTCCCACTCCTCCCTCTTCCATCTATCTCTCTTTCCCCTTTTCCCACTCATGCCTCGCTCACACTTCTCCCTTGCCCATTGCTTTCTTTCATCTCTGTCTCCTTTATCTCTTGCTCCCCTTCTCCTTTTCTTCTCCCCTTCTCCATACTCTCTCTCATCTCACTCTCCTTCTCCAACTTATCCCTCTCTCACACCTCTCTCTCTCCTTATCCTACTCGTCCCTCTCCCATCTCTAATCTCCATCACCTCTCTCTCTCTTACTTCTCTCTCCTTCTTCTTCCTCCCTTCCTTCTCTCCTTCTTCTCTCTTACTTCTCTCTCCTTCTTCTTCCTCCCTTCCTTCTCTCCTTCTTCTCTCTTACTTCTCTCTCCTTCTTCTTCCTCCCTTCCTTCTCTCCTTCTTCTCTCTTACTTCTCTCTCCTTCTTCTTACTCTCTCTCTCTCTCTCCTCCAGCCGAGAGCGGTGTACTGCGCAGACGTGCTGGACATTGATCAGTTCACGACGGTGAAAGGAGTGGTGCTAGAGGAGGAGGACTATCGCTTCTACAAGAAGTTCAACACGGGCTGTGTTGCGTTGCCCTGGCAGAGTGAGGTGAGCAGCTCTCGGAACAGACAGGCGTTCAGAGCACCGAGTGCAGATAATGTGAACAGGGTGTTCATGACGTCACCCGTAGGGTTGTGCAAGGTCAAATGAAGCTCAGAGTGGGCAGAGCCAGAGCTTGAAAAAGTGTCCTGATAAGGCGGGACATGGCCGTAGTGTGAAGGTGTCTGTTTGGCTGAAGGTTTCAATGTTATATATCTTAAACAAATAAATTTAACAATAATTCTCCCCCTCAGAGTGTTCATGAAGATCAGAAATAGAGATCTGAATCAACAAACCTGATGGAGCCAGGGGTGGAAACATGTTTTTTTCAGCTACATTGTTGTTCAGTTTTAACATTGGAGTGAATGAGAACCTGCTCACTTCTGGAGTCAGAAGGCCACTCAGGGAACTGCAGTTAAGTCACTTCCTGTTACGCATCGAGAGGGAAAGCAGGAGGTTGCCCCTTAGTTCAGAGTCGATGGAGCCAGCTATTACCTCAGAGGAATCCTCTCCGATCGCTGCGCTTGCTAAAATCAGCTCTCAATTAACATTTCAAAAGATATGGTCTAGAACGCAAGGCTGGACCCGTATTAAAGATTCCATAGTTTCAAACACTAATAAAAGGGTGTTTTAGTGTCTGTGGTCCAAGGAATCCATTTTCAAAACACATTTTATTATAACTTGTTTACCAACTCTAAACAATCAGAATATTTCCCTTTATTTCATATGACACCATGAGAAAATCGTTGTTCACTCCATCAAAACATTATATCCTTTAAAAGGAAAAGCCACATTAGCCACACTACCTCAATCCAGGTTATGGATCCTTTGGAGGACACAGTCTTCCCAGCCTCTGGATGCTAAGCCTTTGGAGAATCCTCCAAAGGCTGCATCAATCGTTGGTAAATGGGACAGCGGAGCACTTCCGGAGTATCTTGGTATATGTGAGGCTACAAAGGATGGTAGTGATGTATCCTTGAAATTCCGGGAAAAGGAAGACGCGTTTGAAAGACTCATTTTAAGGACCCTTTGATTTTTGATGAAATGGGACGGCCTTCATCCAACGTTGTGACATAAGTGGCTTTGAAATGCGCCCTTCGAAAGATCCAGAACCTGGATTGAGACACACGAACTGCAGGACTAAAACTACAAGGCCCACAGACGGTACCTCAACCCCTGATTGGTCCACAGCTTTTCATGAAAGCACTTGCTTTGCCGATTGGTTAGCTGTGTCACGAGTCAGAAATCTTTTCCTGTGTTGATCTCGTGCATGACTCAGATGATCGAGACGGAGTGCTTCAAGGACCTGAACATCTTCGCTCCGGGGAACAGACGCACGCCTGATCTGGACAGAAACGCTGCCATCATTGTTCCCAGGTCCCCGGACTCTCCGCCAGGCATTCGCAGCCCAGAACGCGGCCGACACTTGCTGCAGAGACTCTTCAAGAGACGCGTGAGCGGAGACCTCTAATGAAGTTCACCTGCACTGCTCTCTTTATAGCAAAAACTACTCTAATCCTCTCTTTCTCTCTCCCCGCTCACTCACCCATCCACTCTTCTTTTTCTCTGTCTCTGCTCCTTCTCTCTAATCCCTCTCACCCTCTACTGTTTTTCTCTCTCCTCCATCCTCTCCCTCCTCGCTCACTTTCTTCTCTATGCTCTTACTCTCTTATTCTCTTCCCTCTCTCAGTTCTTTACCTCCCTCAACTGCTCTTTCCTTCTCTTTTCCCACTTTTTTCACTATTTTTGGGTGGAAAGATGGAGCAGTGGTGGAGTTGGTTGATCTGTAACCAGAAGGTTGACGGTTCGATCCACATCAGGTCCATTCTGCCATTGTGGCCCTGGGCAAGCCACTTCACCCACATTACCCAGTATGGATGTGTGTGACTGATGGGGTGTGTTTGGTGGTGGTCAGGATGCCATAAGCGCAGAATGGCAGCCACGTCCTGTCAGACTGCCCCAGGGCAGCTGAAGGCTATCAAGGTAGCTTATCACCACCAGAGTGTGAATGTGGAGTGAGTGAATAATGCTCTGATAATTGTAAAGTGTCTTTGAGGGTCTAGAAGCACTATATAAATGATCCTTACTCCCCCCTCTCAGTTTTTTCCTGATTCTCTTCTTTCAGTAGCTTACCGTTCTCTCCTTTGTCTCCCCGTCTCTTTTCTTTTGTCTTCTGCCACTTTTTCCTTCTCTTTCCTTTTTCCCTCGTTCACCTTATTTCTTTATCTTCTCAGGATTCTTAGTCTTCATAAACCCTTTTCCTTCCTTTCTTCTCACTTCTCCCACTCTCCTCGTGCTCACTCTTTTTCATTATTCTCTCTCCTACTACCCAATCATCCTCTAACCCTTCTCTCCTTTCATGCCCTTGCTCACCTGCTCTCTTCTTTCTCTTCCCCTCTCATCCTTCTCTCCTCTTACTCCCCTCTTTTATCTACTCTTATTTCCCCTCTCCTCTTTCCCTCAAATGCTCTCTCATCTTTCTCTTCCCCTCGCTTACTCTCTGATCTCTCCTCTTTGCTCCCCCCTCCCTTTTCTCTCTTCCCTCACTCACCTGCTCCCTCTCTCTCTTCCCCTCCCCTCCCCTCTCCCTCGACTCACTCTCTGTCTCTGCTCCTCCCACTCACTCTTCTCTTCCCTCACTCACATCCTGCTCTCTCTCTCTTCCCCTCACTCACTCTCTGATCTCTCTCTGCTCCCCCTCCTCTTCTCTTCCCTCACTCACCTCTCTTCTCTCTTCCCAACTCACTCTTGATCTTCCTCTTGCTCCCCCTCCCTTTTCTTCCCTCACTCACCTGCTCTCTCTTTCCTTGATCACTCTTGACTCTTTCTTCCTCTTGCTCCCCCTCCCTCTTCCTTCTCCCTCCTCCCTGCTCTCTCTTATTCCCTCACTCAATTCTGATCTCTCCTCTGCTCCTCCCTCTTCTCTTCCCTCATCACTGCTCTCTCTCTCTCCCTCCTCACTCTATGATCTCTCCCTCTGCTCCCCTCCCTCTTTCTTCCTCACTCACCTCTCTCTTTCCTCCTCACTCTCTGATCTATCCCTTGCTCCTCTCACTCTCTCCTCTCTCCTCCACTCACCTGCTCTCTCTCTCTTCCCTCCACTCCTCTCTGATCTCTCCTCTTGCTCCCCTCCCTCTTCTCTTCCCTCACTCACCTGCTCTCTCTCTCTTCCCCTCCTCACTCTCTGATCTCTCCTCTTGCTCCCCCCTCCTCTTCTCCCTCAATCACTGCCTCTCTTATTCCCCTCACTCAGTCTTGATCTTTCCTTGCTCCCCCCCTCCTCTTCTTTCCCTCCACTCACTGCTCTCCTCTCTTCCCCTCAATACTCTCTGATCTCTCCTCTTGCTCCCCCCTCTTTTCTTCCCTCACTCACCTGCTCTCTCTCTCTCCCCTCACTCACTCTCTGATCTCTCCCTTGCTCCCCCCTCCTCTTTTCTCTTCCGCACTCACCTGCCTCTCTCTTCCCCCTCATCACTCTCGATCTCTCCTCTTTGTCCCTCCCTCTCTTCCCTCACTCATTATGCTCCCTCTCTTCTTCCCTCTCACTCACTCTTGACTCTCCTCTTGCTCACCCCCTCTTTTCTTCCCTCACTCAACCTGCCTCTCTCTCTTCCCCTCACTCACTCTCTGATCTCTCCTTGCTCCCCCCTCCCTCTTTTCTCTTCCCTCACTCACCTGCTCTCTCTCTCTCTTCCCCTCACTCACTCTCTGATCTCTCCTCTTGCTCCCCTCCCTCTTCTCTTCCCTCCCCCCCCCTCACCTGCTCTCCCTCTCTCTCTTCCTCACTCACTCTCTGATCTCTCCTCTTGCTCCCCCTCCCTCTTTTCTCTTCCTCACTCCCCTGCTCTCTCTCTCTTCCCCTCACTCCCTCTTGATCCTACTCTTGCTCCCCCCTCCCTTTTTCTCTTCCCTATCACCTGCTCTTCTCTTCCCCTCAACACTCTCTGATCTCTCCTATGCTCCCCCTCTCTTTTCTCTTCCCTCACTCACCTGCTCTCTCTCTCTTTCCTAACTCACTCTACTGATCTCTCCTCTTGCTCCCCCTCCCTCTTCTCTTCCCTCACTCACCTGCTCTCTCTCTCTTCCCCTCACTCACTCTCTGATCTCTCCTCTTGCTCCCCCTCCCTCTTCTCTTCCCTCACTCACCTGCTCTCTCTCTCTTCCCCTCACTCACTCTCTGATCTCTCCTCTTGCTCCCCCCTCCCTCTTTTCTCTTCCCTCACTCACCTGCTCTCTCTCTTCCCCTCACTCACTCTCTGATCTCTCCTCTTGCTCCCCCCTCCCTCTTTTCTCTTCCCTCACTCACCTGCTCCCTCTCTCTCTTCCCCTCACTCACTCTCTGATCTCTCCTCTTGCTCCCCCCTCCCTCTTTTCTTTCCCTCATGCACCTGCTCACTCTCTTTCTCCTCCCCTTGCTCACCTTCTTCCCTCCTCCCTCTCCATTCTTTCCCTTACTCACCTGCTGTCTTTTGCCTTTTTCTTCCCCTTGTTCACTCTTTTCTCTTTTTACGCCTCTCTTTTCTCTTCCCTCACTCACCTGCTCCGTCTCTCTCTCCCCCTTTCGCTTCTCCTCGTTCACTCCCCACTCTTTCGTTTTTCTTCTCTCTCTCTTCCAGTCTTCGTTCTCTCTCTACTCCTATTCCCCACTCTTTCCCTCCTACACCTGCTCCCCCTCTTTCTTCTGCCCTCTGGTGGATGGTCATGTTAAACAGAAGAATAGAGAGCAAGAAACTAACAGAATCTTGTGATTGGAGTAGTTTGAGTGCTTGTGTTTGTATTCTGCAGTAATTTTCTACAATTGTTTCTCTTAAATTGAGAGGTGGAAGGTCACAAGCAGAGAGCGGCTCCTAAGGGATGAAGCTGATGCTCCTGTAAATCATGTTTCCTCCTGTGTTTCAGCCACGGGGCGAGCCCTCTGAGCCCACCCTTCGCTCTCCAGGTCCCTGTTACGAGCCACTCTGAGTGACCTCAGCGCTCTCTTCTTCTCCCGAGTCCCTCGCGCTGGACCTTTCCACAGCTCTAGCTCTGTGAAGCTTCTCCTGGAAGGTTTTTCTTTTTCAGACCAAAGATTCCAAATGTGTTTATGCTCAATTTGTAAATAAAAGAAAACAATATTGCACAAATGTTGTCTCAGGTGCCCAAATCCAATCCTCAGATGCTTCTAACACAAGGTTTGTGGTTCAATTCTGGACCTTCCAGAGAGTTCTCCTAGTGGAAGACTTCCTTAATAAACGAGCTTACAATTCCATTTCCCAAAATGAGGACTTTAAGTAACATTTGTTACGTTTACCTGAAAGAGTAAAAAATAACATCTGTAGCTAATTAGATGCTTTATTAGCATTTCAGTGTTAAGTTTCCATAAAAAAAATTGTCACAATTTTGTCTTTTAGTTACAAATAGCTTTTACAGACAGTAAAGGATTCTTTTCATTCAGATGAAGATTTGAATGGTATGGAATAAAATAAAGACAAATATATGTTTGAAAATTATTCACTGAAAACAGAAAAACAATTTATAAATATTGGATAAGGTTTAACCATTTAAAAATAGGAACTGAATTAAATGTTTTGTATACTTTTTTATAAAAAAAGATGGGTTAAAAGAAACGTGCACTCAGAAATACGCTTTGGTTTAAAAAAATATAAATCAGAAACAGAATGACGTTTATTTGGGGCTAGTTACTCAAAAAAGTAATAAATTAAATATTACATTTTACACTCTAAAATAGTAATGTGAGAAGTCTTCTGCAGAAAGCCATTACAATTAAACAGAAGAGGCAATACACTTTCTTTTCCTGGAGAAAGCAACTAGATATATAACTAGTTACATTTTTTCTTAATTACTCTGTAATTGCCTGATATGCATCAGATGGAGGAAAAACATACAAAGGAGTGTTCTTTATTTTTAGAGACAACAAGCTTATTTTTCTCGAATTTTGATGTTGGTAGAATTTTATGTTTAAATGAAAATTTTTGCTGTTTGTGGGGATGCTCATTCATGTCACTCTGTCAAAAGATTCAGCCGGTAGTCCCTCATAGAAGGCACAAACGTGGACAGAACGTAGGAATACTCTGCATCCTCTGCTACACCAGTTGAGGTGAGAGGACCCAAAAAATTAAGGTTATCTCCAGGGGCAAAAAACAGCGCATGTATCATTAAGAATGGCACAACCCAAGCTGGACACCCCTTTTTACTGGTAGACAATGCTACCACCACCTAGCACGGCTGAAGAGATGGATTCAACGCTCAGGTTATAGTACCTGGCGAAGCTGTTTGGTGTCGACCAAACCACAGCATTGCAGATCTCTGCCAGCAAAGTACCTCTTGTCAGCGCCAAGGAAACCGCAACACCATTGATAGAGTGTGCTTTCAACTGCAGGGGGCAAGGGACATCGGACGATGTGTATGTGGTAGAGATGGCCTCCACTAGCCAGTGGGCCAACCTCTGTTTGGAGACAGCCTTCTCTTTCATCTGCATTCCTACAAGCATACAAAGAGCTGACCAGAACTTCTAAGGTTCCGGGTGCTTAGATTCTCAGTGCTTGGACTGGGCAAATGAGACCAGGGGTAGTTCTGCCTCCTTTCTGGGCAGAGGTTGGAGAATTTGAAGGGGATGGTAGGAACCTTGGGCACATCCAGGCCTGGGCTTAAAAGTAACATGAGTATCACCAGGTCCGAACTTTAAGCAGGTCTCGTCGACAGAGAGTGCCTAGCAGATCCCTTACCCTCAAAGCTAACACAACCAGGACAAAAATGATTGACAAAATTTAAGCTCTACTGTTTCAAGCATCTCGAATGGAGGACCTTGAAATCCTCTAAAGACAATGAATAGAACCCAGGAGGGAACTAAGGATGGCCTAGAGGGTCTAACCCTTCTGGCCCCTCTGAGGAATCTGACCGTTAACTCGTGTCGTCCCAACCAGAAGGAGAGAGGCAAAAATCAAGTCAATTTAAACAGTCCTCGATCCAGATCCTCTTGAAGGAAGGTTTGCACAGGCAGCTGCTTGGGTGTACTTGGCGAGAGTGACACCAGTCGACGAACCGACCCCACTTGCCGGCATAACAGGCCCTAGTAGAGGGAGCTTGGGCAAGACACAGTGTTTGAACCACAGAGCATGCCATTAACTGGAGGTCCTCTGCATTTTAATGGGTCGGACATGGAGACATCTCTGGGTCAGAAGGTCTGACCGCAGGGGAACTGGCCAGGGAGGGACTGTCACGAGAGAGCAGAGTTCTACGAACCAAGGTCGATTGGGCCAATATGGTGCCACCACTCTGCCTTGTCCTCTCTGATCTTACACAGGAGGGGTGCAAAGACACTTACTGGGGGAAACGCATTTAGGCGTTTCTTCCTGGGCCAGCAATGCACCAGTGCATCTATCCCGAGAGGAGTCTGGGACAGAGCGTAGAACAGCCGGCACTGAGCATTCTCTGGGGTGGCGAACAGGTCTACCTCTATACCAAGTGCATCTGCTGTCTAGTTCAACCTACTGGGGATACGAACTGCAACTAAAGACAGACCCCAATGCTGACTCCAGAGGAGTAGTTTGTGAGCGAGAGCCGACAAACGGGGTGAATGTATCCCACCTTGTCGATTGATATACGCCATCCGTCCTTGGCAACATGTGATGTCCCTGCAGCATTCCCCTGAAGTGCTTCACTGCTAGGAACACTGCACATAGCCCTAGGCGATTTATGCTCCAAGAAGCGTGTTTCTCTGTCCAAACCCTGAGGTTTTGTGCATACACCACCCCACCCAGTCTTTGAAGCATCGGTAGTAACTACTATGCGCCTTGCAGTTCCTCCCAGGGGGACACTGGCACGGAAGAACCGAATGTCCTTCCAAAAAGAGAGGTGGAAATGGCAACAAAGTGTCAGTCGTCCTGGACGTCATGCTCGCGATGGAACTCAGAACTTGAGTTAAAGCTGGAGTGGTCTCATATGTAATAAGCCGAGCACCTATGCCCAGAGGGGGAAAGTGATGTACCATCTCCTTCAGGAGATGCGCCGTCTCTCAATGCAGCAATGGATATCACATCATCAGGTGCACAAGAGTCTTAAGAAGATGCATCCGATAACTCATTGTGGTGGATAGCGGACACACCGGGGGAGCGGGAACCCTGCTCGACCCCTCTGGATGCCAGAGACATGGACTCGTCGACCCTTGCAGGCGGGAGCTACAAAATCTCAGGTGGTGGCCCGAAAGTACGCCAACCTCGCCTGATCCCTCAATCGCGGCCTCACCATGTCTACGGCCAAGATTACAAGACAATGATCATGGCTATCCGTCAATGTGATCGATCCACCGCATCCAACAGATTTGCACGGACATGTTTGGTACATGCAACAAACAGTCGACCGGCAAAACAAGCAAAAATAAAGGAGTCTATCTTGTTGATGGAAGGCAGCAACTTGAAGACTTGAAGTCTGGTGCGTTCAGCGGTTCCAACCTCTGGCTCCGGCAGAAAACCTTGCTGATTGCCTTTCGACTCACCAGATCTCGGAACAATCTGCTATCTCTGTGGTTGTCTCTCACTGAGTCACTCACATGTCGAGAGCAGGCTCCAGCAAAAAAAAACAAACAAAAAAAAAAAAAACAGGAAGAGCATCATCTGCTTCACGCGGGACAAGGTGATCCCGTGACCATCAGCGCGTTCGCTGATTGACGTTTTGAAAAAGTGTGGAGAGAGTAGAGCACTCCTAGCGGAGCTTCTTATAGCCGTCACCGACATAAGTTGTGGTGATGTTGTGAACCGACTGATGGGGAACTGCTTTCTCTCTGGGCAGTGTGCACTTCACCGTCAAGTAATTATCCTTCCGTTGAACATATTCTAAATAATGAAACCTTCTTCTGAAAAAGAGCATTTTGTTGATTCTTCCATTTTTCCCCATGCGTCTTTGCGGGTGTTGCTCCGCACCGACCAATCGATGATGATGGTAAACGATACCTCTTGCCAAACCCAGACCAATTACTGTTCCATTCACGCCACGATAGGAAGTGACTGAACTGCAGTCCCCTGAGTGGCCGCTTGAGACTGACTCCAAAATGGTTCATTCACTCCAATGGTAAAACTGGCCAACTTTGGTGCTGAGAAAAACATGTTTCCACTAGAGATGACTGTTTCGACACTGCCAAGATCTAAAATCTCTGACGATTCGGAACATTGATCCGAAGCTTCACTCAAAACAGTCAAGTCACATAATTTGACCTAAGAACCTTCAGACGTTCCAAAACATTTGAGTCAAGTGACGGAAGATTCGGTGCGTTTTTCCA
>UELW01000156.1:545794-697881 GCA_900490495.1 Danionella dracula
CTAGTGAACTGGGTTTTGGTACCCAACACTACTGATCAGTCTCCTATCACGATACATTCCGGCTTGCTCTCTTCAATCTCAAGAAGCAGGACTATTGACAATTCCGAAGATCAGTTAACCCACCAGAGGGGGAAGAGCGTTCTCATATAGACCCCCGAAGCTCTGGAACAAATTCCTGGATGGTGTCTTGATCTCAGCTACACTCATTTAAAATCTGTTTAATCTATCATTCGAATAATTAGCTCCTGGTATTTATCAAGACTGATATTGCGTCTGAGCACTATATACATACAAACTGTTGAAAAAAGCAATGTGGTTCAATGTTCCTAACCAATATAACCTATCCTCATCATTTTTCACTCATCCTGCAGCTGATGCTGATCACCTGGTTATTGTCCGTTACATTTTTGTAACCGTTTTTCATTTGTTAATTTCTGTTTTGTATTTGTCTTTTGTTTTTTCAGGTGCTGTGCGGCGAACCGTTCGTCGATGGATATTAAGCTTGTAAATTCTTTATGCTGGGGAGGTGATTAGCACCTGCCTCAGTCAGCAAGGCTCCCAGGGACCTCACAGAGGAAATTTCTATTTTCTCCACCTAATCCTCACAAGGACTTTGTGAAGCTGCTTTAGCAACTGCTAAAAAAGCGCTTTATAAAAACTTGTATGATTGATTGATATAATATCAGATTCTGTATTATACTCCCATAATATAAACACAAATATTTGCATTCCTTTCCATTTATATCCTCTGCAAATCTCTCCACTTGTCTCTTCTATGGTTAAACATAACCAACCTAAATGTCAAAGAGAAGTAAATAAGTTACCAAAATAGTAGTTGCAATTGTAGTTTTGGAAACTAATTCATCTCCATGAGTCTTACCAATATTTACACAAACAAAACAAAAGAATGAATACCTTAATCATTCTCTTTACTAGAAACCTTGTTTCCTCTGCACACAGAGTGGCAAAATAGATTACAAGAGATGCTCATACTCATACACTTCTGTTGTAACAAGATTTCGCCAAAGTCTTAATATAATGGTGACAGAGATGTGCAAAACAATTCACAACTGTGAAAGCAAACAAATAACTTCAACACAAACACAAATCGTAAAATACATTTTCAGAAAATACAACAACATTTAAAAAACAAATAAAACAATTATTATACAACATTGGAGTAGCGTCGTGCTGTGCTGTATTTAAGTGCTCCAAATTTCCCCAGTCACTTCCTCAATAGTTTGATTGACAAAAAACTCGTCCAATCAGCACCAAGTATGTTATAGTCAGTGATTGGTAGAGTCTTCTACCAATCAAACTCCTGAGGAAGTGACTGAGAAAGTTTAGAGGATGTGAATACACTCCATTACTCCATGTGGGAAAATAGTTAATTCCATTTCAGTAATTACAACCTTGCTTTTAACAAAAACTACAGAAATAGTTTAACGACCTCTTCTTTGAGCGCTCGTCATGATTGACAGAAATGTTGTTAAATTAGTAGCAGAAAGTTGTCGGTTCTCAAACGGTATGATCCCATTCCATTTCAGTTGAAATGTCGTGTTTTCTGAACTGTTTTTTGGTTTTCTTATTTGCAGTCGTGTTTTCTGAACATGTTATTGTGTTTCTTGAAAATGAGTTTTTTTAACTCATTATTTTGCTTTCAAAATTGTGAATTGTTTTGCACCTCTCGGCCACTGTAAAATATAATGGTGATGCAAAGAGTCCTTGGGTTACGGTTGAGTTAGCCTCCGAAGTTTTTTCAGGGTTTTCTGTTGTTACTTTACACTGTGCAACACCCTGCAGTACAATAATAATAATAAACTTAACAAAAAAAAGTATGTTTAGACCAAACTTAACACATCCAGTACTAATTTATTTTTTGTGCATGACCAACACATAGTTTAACGTCAGTGTGAACGCAGTCCAGACAATGACGCAGCAGTGATTGAAAGCATCTCAAACACATTATTGATCACCTGCCAGAAACCAGGGTGGTTAGAGACCAGTGGGGAGAAGAAGGGCTGCAGGCACACAGACACTTAGATCGAGAGGAGCAAATCAATCACGAGAGCAAAGATTAGTCCATAGCGGATGGCTAAATATAGGAAGATGAAAAACCTGTGCTTCATAAAAAATAAAAAAAAAACTCTATAGTCACCTGAGAAGTTCGATCCACCTGAAATACAACGCAGAGCTTTACATGATCTGTCTGAAAGAGCATGAGGATCGACTGAGCACTAGACGCGTCGCTTACCGTTCAATCCTCCAGCGCCGCTGACAGCGCTCACCTGCTTCTGGTTATCATAAGATGGTCCGATGGTGCCCAGATCCTGAGCCACACAAACAGAGAGCATCAGATATCTCAGACTAAGGTCAGGTTTACCTTCTATAATTTTAAATAAAGTTATTTTTGTTCTGTGAGATGCAACATGAGTTGCCTAACTGAAGACTAAAACTTTACATTGTTCATTCCAAAAAAAACGTACGAGTGACCGAACGGCTCCCACCTGATCGAGCAGACCAAACTTGGGGTAGTCCTCTTCAGGGTCTTTGCTGCCAGGGTCAGGATGCTCCTTCACCAGAAAAACATCTCGCTCTTTACTCTGGAGCCAGAACAAACATATTTAACCACCACACCCCTCAGAGAAGCCTGCACCGTCTTGTGGTGCTCACCATGGTCTTGACAATGTTATTGGGCCAGGTCAGTTTGCCGGGACGCTGCCGGGTCGTCATGCACTCCCAGTACTTATCAATGAAGGGGATGATGTCCTTCAATGGGGAGAAAACATCTCAATCTGGGAACGCCGGTTTTTATATCATCAGGCCTAGCTTTTAGATATGCATTGATTAAAAAGTTTACATGAATGTGTTACATGTTACTTATAAATTGCTAGAAGTAAACATTCATTAGTATGATGATAACACAATTTAACATGCGACTAATGTGAATGGACAGAAAAGGTACAGTTACATGGTGTTATGTTCAACAATATGTTGTTCACAAACACAGAGCCAGCAACATTGATAGACCCTACAATGGCATTTGGATAGCCTTACCTCTATGAGCCAGAGTCTGATGGATGTTTGGTTTCTCAACACCCTGGAGCTTACCTTCTTCTTTTAATTCTTACAAGTTCTTTTAATAACCTCCTTTTAGTCCTTTTAATAATACAAGTCCAATTTGTTTGCTGCTCGCTCTGGCTTTCTTGCTGTTTGATTCGTGAACGTTTGTCTCTGGATACCATGAGATAAAGTGTGGCTTTATGGATAGCGCATCACATCCAGGGGAGGGAAACCGGCTCTTTGATTTTTAGTTTGGGAACGATTCGATTTTTAATTTCAATGTACGCTTATGAATCCCCATAAAAGCCACAAGAAAGGCTCACCATGGCATGAGCTCTATAAATTAACATGATGTTAACTAGATTTAACATGTGATTAGCATGAAGCTAACATGAATCTAAACTATGCTAGCATTAATTAACACAACTTAACATGTGATTAGCATGACGCTAACTTAGATTGACCACGTAAACATGAAATAGTATGATATTAACACGATTTAACAAGCAATTAATGTGAAACAAATATAAATAATTGTTATGCTAGCATTAAGTAGCAAGAGGTTACTACAACCTCACTTACGATTAGCATGAGGCTAACACAAATTGACATTAAATAACATGACGTTAACACAATGTAACATCCGATTAGCATGATTAACATAAGGTAAACATGAATTACCATGAATATTATGATTATAACATGCGATTAATATGAAGCTAACATGAACTGAAATTAAGCCAACATGATTTTTCTTGAAGCTAACATAAATTGACGTTATTAGTATTACTAACACATTTTAGTATTACTATTACTTTAGTATTACTAACAAATTAGCCTAGCATGAATTAGCATGACGTTAGCCTGATTTAACACATGTTTTGCATAAAGCTAACATAAATTGACATGAATTAGTATTACTAACACATTTTAACATGCGATTAACGTGATGCTAACATGAATTGACATTAAGCTAACATGAATTAACATGAGGTCAACACGACTTGGCTTTTGATTAGCACAAAGCTAACATAAATTGACATCAAGTAAACAAGAATTAGCTTGACTTTAATATCATTTAACATGTGTTTAGCATGAAGATAAAATGAATTGACATTATCGAACCATGAATTAGAATGACTTTAATATAATTTAACATGCAATTAACCAGACGCTAACATTAAATAACATTATGCTAGCATAAATTGTAATGATGTCCACAGGATTTAACATAAGACTGGCATAAGGCTAATATTAAATGACATTACGCTAACATGAATTAGCAAGACTAACACAATTTAACAAGCGATTAGCATGAATTATTATAGCATGAAATAAGCAAACATGAATTGAGATCCTCTTAACATGAACTAGCATGACTAACATCATTTTACATGTGATTAGCAGTTTCCTAAATTGACGTAGCATTAGACTACCAGAATTTAACATTTAGTTAGTTAAAATCAACTTGATACAACATTAATGAAGGGGATGATGTCTTTAAACAGAGAGAACCCATCACAAACAGGAAACGCTCTGAGCATTGTTACGCGGAGGAGGATGTACCTTGTCTTTGGAGAACATGGTTTTAGGGTGCTCCTCTTGAGTTCGGGACCTCCAGGTCAGGTTGGCCAGAGAGGTAAGACACATTTCCTTCAGATCTTAAAAAAAAAACGGTGCTTTGTGAGCATTTACTCACAATTTTTTTTATTTAATAAGGTGAAGCACTCACTGGCTTGTTTCCTCAGGAAGTAGGTGTTGCCGCTGTGGTGGCAGACGTTGCAGTGGAACACGTAGTTGGTCATGAACGGGAGGCAGGTCCTACAGGAAGGAGAATAAAGAAAGCTCAAATTTAAGTTAAGCTTTTATTAATTTCTGTTCAGAGGCAGATGTACGCCGTGTCGATGTTGAAAGTGTCGGCTGTGAACCACTTCATGCACAGAGCACACTGCAGCTCCACCTCGCCCAGCTGTCGGCCAGTGTCTTCATCACCGGAGCCCGTCTGAGCCTCCACTGCCTCTGACCTTTTCCCCGGCACGTCCTGAGGATGGCGTCACAGTTATAGCGCGCCCATTAGAGCGCTATACAAGATATCCAATGAGTCCTACCATGCTCTCCTTCCCAGCGGACGACTCCATCTCCATGTTTGTGCTTAGATCTCCAAACGCATCGCTGCACAAATAAAACATGAACACCAAAAGGATACTTCAGGTTCTACTAACAATGTTTCAACTTTAAGTGATAATAAAATAAAAGATAACTGTAACACTATTTTTCCCAGAGATGGGTTGCGGCTGGAAGGGCATCCGCTGCGTAAAAACATATGCCAGAGAGTTGGCGGTTCATTCCGCTGTGGCGACCCCGAAAGGGAATAAAGCCGACATGAAGATGAATGAATGAATGAATCACTATTTTTGCGGCTGGAAGGGCATCCGCTGCGTAAAAACATGTGCCAGAGGAATTGGCGGTTCATTCAGCTGTGGCGACACCGAAAGGGAAAAAGCAGACATGAAAATAAATGGATGGATGGATGGATGTAACACTATTTACATCTTTTCACAATGTAAACAAAGACTCGTGTATGGAAGATAATTGAATAAATGACAATTTTCGATTACTCAAAATAAATATCAACTTCCGTGTCAAAACTATAAGCTTGGATTGACTAAGTGTGTCGCATTTTAATGCTTATAATGGTAAATGACATAAAAATATATAACGCTAAGTACGGTGTGCCCGAAAATAGCGTTATGCAAAAAAAACAAAGACATGTATTGAAATATAAATGAGCAAAAAAACAAAACGCCATTAGGAGTAACGATACCATAAATTTGGTGAAAAAATCAAAACAGACTAAAATGGGTTAAAAACAGATTAAGACCCTTCCTTGCCCCCTCATAGCTTTAAAAACTAGCACCACTCTTTACGTACGTATTAGTAACATTTGCACCATTTTCTACACAAGTTCAAGTCAGTGATTGATTAATGACTACATTCTCATTCATTAAAGTTTATTTTTATTATTTTCCTCACCCTTCCGTTGTCTCTGTCACTGAACACGCCTCGGCGGCCATTTTCAAACCGCAAACATCAAGCTAAACATCGCGAGAACTAGATGGCTTCTTCGTGAGAAACGCTCGTTGAATTCAATCAAAACGTAGAGACGCGCTTCTGACACCTGCCGGAAAACGGGAGAATCCCATGGAAAAAAATATGTATACAACTATTTTGATCTTTTATTTATAGCGCATGTGCTTGCTCATTTATTAACTGAATTTTTTTTATGTGCTATTATTTATTAATTTTTTTAAGTCTTTAAATATGACTTAACATACATTAACGTTCTGTGGCACTAAAAATAAATGTTTGGGATTTGATGTGTTGGCCAAACATGGTCTGGCAGAGGTCTATTGTTTATTGAAAACCTGGCAGGGTCCAATTGTGGCCCTTTCTGGAATGCCAGACAGATCCAGTTATACAGGCCAGATAACATTGAGAACACTGTTGCAAAGCTGCATATAACCTTCTACACTCAAACATTCTTCTCCGGAGGCTGCAGCCGTCTCAGAGCCAGATGTCTAAACAGAGAGCAAACAAACTCCTTCTGCCTCCTACTCTCATTCCACAATAAACCTGTAACAGCGGCTTTAACATTCCATTAGGCTTTGTGCGGGACACAATCCAGTGCTCGGGGCCTGCTGGGAGGGCTAGGCTGTAAAGAGCGCCGTGTCTGTCTCGTGGCTGCATTGTTATTCATCTATGAGCTCCACACACAATAATCTGCTCTTCTCTCCGCAGGAACCAGAGAGAGAGAAGGAGAGAGAGAGAGAGAGAGAGAGAGAGAGAGAGAGAGAGAGAGAGAGATAGGAAGGAGAGAGAGAGCTAGAGAGGAGATTGACGCAGAGAGACTGTAGAGAGAGACGAACCTGAGAGCATTGAGAGGAGTAGAGATCGAGAGAGCACCTGCCGCGGACGAGAGAGCACAGGAGAGAGAGACGAGGAGAGGCAGACGATAGAGTTTGACGAGAGAGATGAGAAGGAGAGATCTTCAGAAGGAGACGAGGGAGAGCAGATCGTGGAGCAGAGCGAGCCAAAGGAGAAGATGAACGAGAGGTAAGAGAGGAGAGAGAGCAGAGATGGAGAGAGAGGTACGAGAAGAGAGATGAGGTAGAGACCGTACGAGTAGAGATGAGAGAGAGAGAGACGGATGAGAGGGAGAGAGAGAAGAGAGAGAGATAGTGAGAGAGAGTAGAACACGATGTAGGCGCAGACGAGCAGAAGGAGAGGGAGAGAGAGAGAAGAAAGAAAGAATCTCGATGACGAGCAGAGAGAAGAGAGAGAAGAGAGAGAGAGAAGAGAGATGGAGAGAGAAGGAGAGAGGGAGAGAGAGAGAGAGAGAGAGAGAAGGAGAAGAGAGAGAGAGAGGAGAGAGAGGGAAAGGAGAGGGAGAGAGAGAGAGAGAGAGAGAAGGAGAGATGAGAGAGAGAGAGAGGGAGAGAGAGAAGGCTTCTCTCTCTCTCTTCTCTCTCGCCTTCCTCCTCTCTCTGCCCTTCGCTCTGCTCTCTCTGCATCGCTCTTGAGAGGGAGAGAGGCTCCAGCATGTTCAGTCTGAGGCGCGCCAGAATCTTTCAGATGCTTTAAGCCACAGAAAGTTTAAACTGTGTAGTTATGTGGCTTTTTTCTGTCACTGACGACTTCTTCAGAGTATCAGCTGAGAATAAAGGTGATAATAAACCTGCATGAAAGAGATAAAATGAACCAATTAGAGCTTTGGGATTAAAAAATACTTTTTTGTAGTATAATAATGCTAAAGCTTATTTATATTTTGATAATCCGATTTTTACAGCTATTTTTTATGCCAGTACTTAATTTTACTGTCACTATTTGCTTCCAAAGTTTTTTTTCTCTATTTTTATACAATTTTACATCTCAAAACATAATTTATTCATCTTTTTTCCACTATTTTTTTATGGACAATTTCTTACACCAAAGTTTTAGTTTTTCTCTTTTCTCCCACCATAATTTTTATCCTAAAAATTATTTAATGTATCTTGACCCTTTTTATCTTCCTGTTGTTTAATATTCCAAAAACCTACTTACAATGCTATTTGTCTGTATATATTTTACCTCTATTTTAAAACTTAAGGCATATTTTTTTCTCCTATGTTCAATGTATTTTTAATTTAAAAATATGGTAATTATTTTTCTGTTTTTCCATTTTATTTTTCCCCTCCAATCCTAATGTATTTATCTTATTTTATATGTTATTTCCATTCTATTTTTAATGCCAAAACCTATTTTAAATTACGTTTGACTCTTTTTGATCTATTCCGATCTTGATTTTAAATCTCAACACATATTTAATTTCTTGTCTTTTAAACGTATTTTTAAACCCAATGCTTGTTTTCACCATGTTTTTTTGTTTCTCTTACTTTATATTTTCTTTAAACTGTCATTTTTAATTCCAAAACTTGCTTTAAATTATATTTTAAGGTCAAAACTTACTTTATGTCTTATTTTTATTTAATTTCCACTGGAACTTGTAATGCCAAAACCTGTTTTATATAACTCTCTACTCATCTCTATTAAAAAAAATTGTTGTTTTTTTGTGTGTAAACTAAGTTTTAATGTATTTTTGATGTCAAAACTTAATTCTTCGCCATATTTTTACTGCCAAATTTTTGTGACAAAGCTTATTTTGATAATCTTTATTTGAATAATTTAAATTTTATTCTAAATGTTTTCTCTGATATAAAATCTGATTTATTTAGCTCATTTTCTATCATATTTCCACTGTAAATCTTAATGTCAAAGCTTATTTTATATTTCATAAAAATAAAAATAAAATATGCCCTGCTCTACCCTATTGCTGTTTTAAAGCCAAAACTTTACATCAGTAAACTTTTGTTCCGTTAATTATTTGTTCAGAGAGAGAGTTCTGGAGCTCAACCGATCAAACACACCCAATCAATAATTGATTGTCTTCTGAAGGAACCCTCATGGGTGAGAGAGGTTAATCTGCTCGAGCTCCTCACCAGCGCCGTGTAATTGATCTGCGGATCTCCGCTGGGCCCCTGGCTGGCCCCTGGCTCTGCTAATTGCCCTATTGGGTGACGGAGGGCCGACGCTCTAATGGCTGGCAGCTAGCTCCCTGCGTGGGCCAACTCCAGAGACTCTGGAGTTATCTTCAGCAGCGGCTGAACCCTTCTTCTGCAACCACTTCAGCTCCAGATCCGCGTTTACCAAAGCGGCATCTACCAGAAAGCTGTTTACTTGGTCGGTGTTTACCAGAGCACTGTCTACCAGAGTGTCTTCGAGCGAAGCAGCGATTGTATCCTCCTCTGTTAGCTCTAGGGTTGGGTATCGTTAGGAGTTGTTCCAATACCGGTGCCAAACTGATACTTTTAAAACGATACTGATGCCAAAACGTTGCCTGAACCTATGCTTTACAAAAGCTGCAAAATTATGACAGACAACTCATGAATAAATTTTTATTGAACAAAAAGATTAATGCTTAAAATGCAACAATATAATACAATATACATAGTTTACAGTATAGGAATATGAATATATAGAGTATATGAATAAATAAGTAAATTGAAAATACAACAACAACACGGAAACAAATTAACTGGTTCAAATTGTTTGACCATTTGTTAGCATGAATGTAAGATTTGCGACTAACATCACATTAGCTTAATAATAACCCATCATCATGGTCAGTGGGCTCCTGTTTGTGATCGGTATGACTGAAGCTGCGGTCAAAGCTGGGCGATGCTGCAGAAATTGGGATTGATACGATACCAACAGGCTCAGTCTCACCCATACCAATACTGATACCAATTCTTAAAAAAACTTTTGGACTGTCACTTATTAATAATAATAACAATTAATCATTTCAGTAGTACACATAAAAATAAATAATTTACATTTACATTTATGCATTTGGCAGATGCTTTTGTCCAAAGCGACTTATAGAGGGGGAAATGCCCCTCGTGGAGATGCTGAATATTGATCCCAGGACCTCATACAACCAAAGCATGCGCTCTACCACTGAGCTACATCCCATTTTATATCCATGAAAGCTAAAATAGATGGTATTTTTATTTATATATTATAGTTAATGGGTTTATAAATAAGCTTACTTTTATTTAAAACATGTAAAACAAACAAACAAACAAATATGTAACTACATAATTTAATGGGCGATATTTAAGACGTATTTTATAATGATGAGAGTTGTGCAACAGAGTTAACATCACGGGAAGTCTGTCCAGAAAGCTCTACAGAGATTGTTCAACGCGAACTTCAGCCAGCAGAGACGTCTAGAAGATAAAGGTTAAAGCTTACAGCCGAGCCGAGCCGTCGAGCGATTATCTCCGGGCCGTTAGCGAGAGCGATTTAGACAGGTTTTCGGTTTCGGGTGTGTTGGGACGAGCCGATAACGATCGCTCAGCTAAGACTAATCGCGTAAAGACGTTCAACTCTACCTGCGCGACTCCACAGAGTCGACGCCCAGTAAGCTATATTCTTGTATCTGTTTCTCTTTTATTCCTATACCTTGTTTTCCTCGCTACTTTCCTCACACATCTGCTAACATGTGCTTCCAGTACATTCCAGTCATTCTCTCAGCTGCACGTCGCTCCGCCCGTCCTCGCGGAACACACTCCAACGCTTCAAACCTTCGCTCACTTCATCTTGCCTCACCAGAACCGTGCTCTCTCTCTGTGGGACTTTGGAACTATCAGTCTGCTGTCAACAAAGCTGACTTTATCCCTGCTTTTGCTCTTCAGTCTTCACTGGACATTGTCGGCCTGACTGAGACATGAATCCACCCAGAGGACACCGCAACGCCTGCAGCCCTCTCCAAAAACTTTCTCCTCTCCCACACTTCTCGCGAGGTGGGACGGGGCGGGGGTGTTGGACTTCTCATCTCTCAGACCTTCAGATTCTCTACCTTCACATCTTTTGGTAAGACATGCTCATTTGAATAACATGCTCTCACTATCACTTTCCCTCTTGAAATGCACATCCTCACCATATACCGCCCACCTGGAGAACAGCTCTCCACTTTCCTGCAGGAGCTTGGTGGTCTGCTCTCCTCTTTTCCAGAAGATGATAGCAGCCCACTCATTTTATTTGGGGACTTCAATATACATCTTCACAAACCAAATGCTACCGACTTCCACTCACTCATGTCCTCCTTTGACATGACTCTTGTCCCTACCACAGCCACACACAAATCAGGAAATCAGCTAGATCTCATTTACGCACGCAGCTGCTCTCCTGATCATCTCACAGTTAATCCTCTGCACACATCTGATCACTTCTTCATCACCTTCAACTCACACTGCCTTCCTGTTCACATTCCACACCACCTCCTGTCACCTTCCGACGTAACCTTAAATCCTTTGATTCCTCTCTCTTTTCTTCCGCTGTGTCCTCTTCTCTTTTAACACCTGGAAACTTTTCCTCTTTAAACACTCACGATGCAACTAACCGTTTCTGCTCCACACTCGCTACATGCCTCGATCAACTATGCCCTCTCTCTTCCAGGCCAGCCAGAATAACACCATCAAACCCTTGGCTATCGCACGCTCTCCGGGAACAGAGGTCCACCCTCAGATCGGCAGAGCTGGAAGCATCAAAGAGCATGGCAGATCTCGAAGCGTACCAAACTGCACTCTCAACCTTCTCAAGCAAGGTACAAGACGCGAAGACAACATACTACCACGACAAGACTGAACATGCACAGCCGAAAGCTCTTCAGAACTTTCAACTCACTCCTCTGTCCACCCCAACCTCCCCCGGCGACCTCTCTCACTGCAGATGACTTCGCTGATCACTTCACATACAAAACCCTCACCATCAGCTGGCAGTTTGCACCACCTTGCACCCAATCCTCAATCCACAATCCTCGACACCTTGCATGTCCCCATTCACTCCACTCACAGAAGATCAGGTGTCCAAACTCCTTCTCTCAGCGCATCCGACCACCTGCCCCCTCGATCCCATCCCCTCTCACCTTCTACATACCATCTCACCTACCATCACGCCTGCCCTCACTCACTCCTCCATCACTACCGGCATTTTCCCCAACACCTTCAAGGTGGCCAGAGTCACCCCGCTTCTCAAGAAACCCACACTCAACTCATCACTGGTGGAAAATTACAGACCTGTCTCTCTGCTGCCCTTTACTGCAAAACTCATCGAGCGGGTCGTCTTCAATCAGCTCTCTACCTTCCTGACTCAGAACAACAAACTTGATGACAATCAATCAGGCTTCAAGAACGGATACTCAACTGAAACAGCTTTGTTGTCTGTAATGGAAGCGCTGCGAGGGGCCAGGGCTAACCACAGATCATCTGTCCTCATCCTACTAGACCTCTCTGCAGCGTTTGACACAGTCAATAATCAGACACTCTTTCTGCGATGGGCATCACTGGACTCGATTGGCTTGAGTCTTATCTCACTGGTAGATATTTCAGTGTTGGGTGGAGGGGTGAGGTCTCAAACACTCATAGCCTACTCACCGGGGTTCCCCAGGGTTCAGTCCTTGGCCCACTTCTCTTCTCCATCTACACCACCTCCCTGGGCCCTATCATCCTCAGACACGGATTCTCCTACCACTGCTACGCTGACGACACTCAACTCTATCTGTCATTCCCCCCTGATGACCTGTCAGTAACTACCCGCATAACTGACTGCCTGAACGACATCTCTACTTGGATGAAGAAACATCACCTACAGCTCAACATGGCCAAGACGGAACTTTTGGTAATCCCAGCTCATCCCTCTGTGCATCACGACCTCACCATCCAGCTGCAATCCTCTACAGTCACCCCTTCTCCTACAGTCAGAAATCTTGGAGTGATTTTGGATGAACAGCTGTCCCTCAAAGACCACATCACAAAGACAACTCGAGTGTGTAGATTTGCACTGCACAACATTCGAAAGATCAGGCCCTTCTTAACTGAGCATGCAACTCAACTCCTGGTTCAGGCTCTGGTCCTCTCATGTCTGGACTACTGCAACGCTCTCCTAGCAGGATTTCCATTAAATACGCTCAAACCTCTGCAGATGATCCAGAACTCTGCAGCTCGGCTTATCTTCAAGGAACCGAAACGAGATCATGTTACTCCCCTCTTCTTCACTCTTCATTGGCTCCTCATTGCAGCTCGGGTTAAATTCAAATCGCTAACCTGGCATACAAAACTATCTCCAGATCAGCCCCTGTCTACCTCCATGAGCTCATACACTCCTACATGCCCTCCAGAAGCCTTCGCTCAGAGAAGGAACAGCGACTTGTGGTTCCATCCCACAAGGGCAGAAGATCTCTCAGCAGAACCTTCTCTTTCACTGTCCCTGGCTGGTGGAACAAACTCCCTGATCCAGTCAGGAAAGCAACAACACTAACAGCTTTCAAAAAGCAACTGAAAACTCTTCTCTTCAGAGAACACCTACTATAAGAAAAATCCTTTATCTTTATCTTCTTCCTCTACTCCCTCACTGCTTTGGTTTATTGATCAGTTGATACAATTTCTATTATGAGAAGCTGAGATAGACTTTGACGGTGTAACAAATTGCATATTGTCTCTCCCCTAATGTAAGTCGCTTTGGACAAAAGCGTCTGCCAAATGCATAAATGTAAATGTAAATGTAAATATAAAAAAAACTTTTTTTCCTCTTCTGTTTTTATTTTTTTCCTGCTTTGGTTTATTGACCAGTTTATACAACTTCTATTATGAGAAGCTGAGATAGACTTCGACGGTGTAACAAATTGAATATTGTCTTTCCTCTTTGGCCAAAGAGGCTGCCAAATCCATAAATGTAAATGTAATGATATTCAAGAAGTATATATGGTTGAGCTGCTATATTTAAAGAAAATACACGATAATAAGCGAACCAAACCGCTTTGGACAAAATCGTCTGCCAAATGCAAATGTAAAATGTAAATGTGACTTTGCTTTAAAATACAGTTATTTAATGAATAACTACCAAATTTACATGATAATCCACACTGATAGCGCCACCTGTTGTTCAAGTAGAGAACAGTGAACACACGGCTTTAAAGTCTCGTCTGTGTGCGCTCTAATATTTAATTAAATTTGACGTGATTCCACCTATAGCCGCAACTGCTGTGAAACCTTTGCAGCTCATTGTATTGTCAAAATTCTTTCGTGTGTAATGTAGCCACACTTTCAACTGTTTCGCATTTAGTTTAATACGAATTGTTTAATTTTGCAAGCTAAGTTAATGGTAGACCACCAGCTGCCGTCTGAGCAAGTGCAACATTTGTTCCTGCATTGACACGCTACTCTGACTCGAAGGGTCTTTTTTTGCTGTTGATTTATTAAAAGGGGAGTTGAGGGCAGAGAGACAAAAAGGGACACACTCATTTATTGGACTATCTCCGTGTCCTTGTAACTGAACTGACGAATCGAATGAAGATGATTGGCACGGTTTCGACAGCTCAGGTGCTTGCGGCACCGAAACAGGGAACTGGTTTTCGCATCATGTTTCTGGCCGGTCCAAAACGGTTCTAGAGATACCCAACCCTAATTAACTCTGATAATACTCAGAAATGATGGGTGGCAGCCGTGCAGTATATAAATGGTTAAACACACTCCAGCACCGGTTATCCTTCAAAGTCCACAGTGATCGCTGTTTGAAGGGTAACTTTGATTTTGTTTATAACAAAGCTAGTTTTTTATACTACAATTGTTTTAAATGCCATTTTCCTATTTCATAATAATGATGATAATAATAATAATATTTATTATTATACGTTCAATTTATATAGCACTTTTCAAGAGCTCAAGGAGCTCTTTACAATGTTCAGAGCATTATTCACTCACTACACATATATGATAGGCTACCTTAGTAACCCTCAGCTGCTCTGGAGCAGTCTGACAGGACGCGGCTACCAATCCCCTCCTATGGCCTCCTGACCAACACCGAACAGGCTCAACCTGTGCAAACTTTTTGTAATTAAGCTTGGAAGTGCCCTTTATAGGGGGAGATTTTTTTTATTAGTCAACGCTATTTGTCTGTTTGCCTTAACGTATGTTTGTCGTTCAACAAATTTTTAACCAGTTAAAGGCTATAAAAACCGCATCTCAAAACCTCAGTCAAAAACAGGAAGTGCTCTCGCATAACCAGAGCTTCAGGGAAGCTTACTAAACAGGAAGTGACGGAAGTGTAATCTGTTGACACACCACTAGGAAGCAGTGAGCAGATGTAAAAAACGCTCAACTTCTTCAGTCAAAAAACACATTTTCTGACTCGTTTCAGGGTGAATGTGTTTATTGCTCATTTGTTTGAATTATATTAAGATGTAAACTTCTGTAATAATGAGTGAAGGTTACCTTCTTGTTGTTTATGATTTACCAAATCACGACTTTTTGCACATTTTTGAAGCTTTTCTTTCCATAAAATGGCTAACCATGCCCACATGCTCACTATATCCTTGATTACAGTCAATCAAGCTTTTATTGTCCCTTGCATCTGTGCACGGGCAACATTTATGTCTCAATAAGTGGTTTATACTGCTTTTATGATATTTTGAGTGGATTTTGAGACTGATTTAATTATGGAGACAAAATGTTTCGCTTTTTCAGATAAATGTCATGTTCAAAAGTCTAAACTCCAAACCCTTCATAATTACATCATAAAATGTGATATTCTGTTAATTTTATAATTGATATTATTAGGTTGACTTACTCGTTTACTTTTGCAGAATCAGATGTTAAACAAAAAAACCCTCAATTTAAAATTACAGTGGAAAGAATAAATGAAATAAGAGAAATAAAAATAAAGTAAAAAAATAAATTTAAAATACAAGAAATAAAATTTGTTTTGACAGAATTTAAAATAGAGATTAGGAATACAGAGATTAACACAATATAAAGTAAGTTTTGGCACTAAAAACAACATCAAAAACAGATAAAGATATTTTAAAATAGGTTTTGGCAATAGTTGAAATATGATATAAAATAAGAGAAATAACTTGGACTTTAAATTGGAGAAAGCATTTTTGGATAAATTTTTAAATATGATTTAAATAAAGATATTCAATAAACAAATAGAGGTTTTTAAATAGAGGTGAGTAGAGAGAGTTATATAAACCAGGTTTTGCATTAAAAGATCCAGTACAAATAACATAAAAATGGGAAATAAGTAAGTTTGGAGATAAATATAATTTAAAGCAAGTTTTTAAAATTAAAAATTATAGTGCAAAGAAAAACAAGATTAAATGGAGATAAACATATAAAACAGCTTTTGGCATTTAAATAAATTGAGTGGAGTTAAGATAAACAAGATAAATAAAATCGGTTTTAGGATTTAAGATTGGTGCCACAAATAAAATGGAACAAACACAGAAACATTAAAAATTTGACGTGTTTCAATGAAAGAAAAATGAGTGTTTACCTATATTTTCTGCTGTTTTCTGACGCTCGTGTCCTTCTTTAGAGTTACACAGTCCTGAATTATATAGACTATATTAGTCATCTATAAAGTGTTTTTTCAGTGGAATTTTAAAAAGAAATAGTATTGGAAATGAAAATGGGACTTCAAAAAAAAGATTGAAAATTGGGACGGAAAGATGGCACCGTGTTAGAGTTGGTCGTCCTATAACAAAGGTTGATGGTTCGAACCCCTCTAGGGTCATTCTGCCATTGGGGCCCTGGGCAAGCTCTTCACCTGCATTTCGCTGTGTGGATCAGTGTGAGCAGGGGCGTGCAGACCTTTTGAGGGGCATTTACTGGGACCAGAGCTGAAAGTGAAACATTTTGCAGATGCTGTCTTGACAAACTGAAAAGATAAAAATTTGTCACTGAAAATAAATAAATATATAGTGCAAGAAAGAGCATAATTAGAAAAAACACCAAATATTCATATTTCAATTCAACTTTAAAGGTAACTCAAGCACAATTCGAGTTAGTCTCCATTTTAGCTCCATAAAATTGAAAATAAATTAGGTAAGAATTTATACCTTTTGGTAACTACTCAATACTTTATAAAAATTGTATTGTATTTATCTTTTAGTACGTGGTTTATTGGGGTGCGTGGGACATATGTGCAGGGAATTTTGTTATTATTTTGAAAGTTTAATAAAAATATATAAATCCAATAGCACATTTACATGTTCGAATACGACTGTGTGGGAAAAGTCTTGAGATGAGCGCAAATAAAGGTGTTTTTCCAACCATTCATTTTCTCCCTCCCCTCTTTTTTTCCTACTTGGAAATTCAAAAACTAACAAATAAAACAACGACGTTTATGTTCAACTAATTTATTAGATATATTTAAAAATGTAACAATAATAATAATAATAATAAATAAATGACATTTTAATTTATAGGCCGTTACGTCTTTCTTTACTTGTAAAATTGCACACAAAAAAGGCCAACACAATGTGAGATTAATATATACGTGAAACTAACACAAACTACAATTGTTGTGGCGCAGGAGTATGGGTACATTAACCCCCTCAGAGCTAACGATCAGTTGTTTTCATCAAAAATAAAAGAAGTAACAAAAATAGTTTTTGAACGAAGAGACGCATAACAACACTTTACTACACTTATCTAACGTTAACGTTAGGCGTAAAAGCTAACAGGTGCTCTTCAGTCTCGGAGGATTTCAGGCGATTAATTAGCATCAGAACAACTCGAGGACCGTAAAAAATCACACAATTGCAAATACCGACAAGCTCCGACACAAAGAAACTACACGAGTGGCCAGAGCAGGGCACATTTGAACCAGATGCGGGGTAATAAATAGCAAAGGAAGCGTGTCACCCACTGAGACACATTACCATAGTAAAGCGTGTAAATGAGGCTCTTAAACTCACTCAGAGCTTTCTCATGATAATCACTCGCGCGTCTGTTTCAGGGTATATAAGTTCTGAGGAGAGGGTTAATCCAGGTTACACTGCACACGTTTGCGCTTCAGAGATGCTGCAAGAAAATCACGAGTCTGCGCATGTGCCGCGGAAAAAGACCGCCTTTTCCATCGCGGACATTCTGGATCCCGCCAAATTCACCCGCCGAGACTGCGAGGCGCGGGAAACCGCTGGTGAGTACATCCACCCCGCAGAGCTAACTCTCGCTTGTTTTCCTTACATTTCTGCCGTAAAAGATCCTCGTTGTACAGTGTGACAACAAAATAGAGTTTTGTAGCGCTCCAAATTTATTCAGAATATTTTTTTCTTTAACCCTTTAACTGCCTCACCACAAAAAAAATTGTATTTCTTAACTCATACCACTAGTCTTAACATTACATTTTTTTTTCAACATGTCATATTTGTTGTAAATATCAATCACCAAAAAAATAACATGCATATATGAAAATCACCAAAAAAGAAACTAATACAAATTTATTTGGAAAGATTTATTTTGGAAACTCTAGATATGCTCAACCATGTTTTATTGGTCTATTTGCACATAAATAAACATAATTTAAATGTGTATATATATATATATATATATATATATATATATATATATATATATATATATATATATATATATATATATATATATATATATTGCGGCTGGAAGGGCATCTGCCGCGTAAAACAGAAGCGTTGGCGGTTCATTCCGCTGTGGCGACCCCGAAAGGGAAGAAAGCCGACATGAAGATGGATAGATGGATATATATAAATATATTTCTCATCGCTAAATTTAAATTTACCACAAACTTCAAGAAAATTTTACCTTTTCTAGTTGCACTTTTTTGCTCTGACATCTTAATGTTGGGAAAACTCACAAATTAAGCAACACGGCTCTTAGAAATGAACACATTTATTCATTTGTTTTTCTAAAATATTTGTATTTTTTGAGAGGCATCTTTCGCTCACTGGTGGCTCAGACAGTTCGTATTATTTCTATCCTCATTTTTCATTCTAACAGGCATTTTTAGGGCTGTGTAAACTCAACTTAAAAAAACAATTATGTTAAATTTATGAAAAAAACTGTTAATTCTTTGTTCAAATAAAAAAAGGCAAACAACGTAAGATTAATATATAGCAATTGTTATATTATAGCAAATAAAATGGCTTGCCGACTAGTTAACCTCATCACACCCAATATAGCCTATTTTGGTCTGTATGTTGTCATTTACGCAACAGGTAGCTACGATCAAGTAGTTTCATGTTTTGTTGAGAATAATGAGATCTGAAGGGTTTAAAAATAAGGATCAATAAAGCTATCAATACTGTCAATATGTTAACAGCAGGGTTGCTAGGAGATGACCGGTTAGCTCAGCCTCCTCTGTGTTTTGAGTGAGAGTTCTCAAGTGCTTGTCGAGATATTTTGCTGTGATCTTCATCTGTTGATAGTACTTTTAGCATAGCTTAGCATAGATCATTGAATCAGATTAGACCAGCACCAAGTCTAGAATGTCTAAAGTTTAAACATTTTTTCCTATTTAATTTTTTTTTTCAATTGAAACTTTACTGTTCTGTAGTGTACCAACACAAAATTAAAAGTTGATATTTTCAGACCAATAAATAACTAATTTCAGTGTAAATATCTAGGAGCTTTTCTGCAGTAACATGCAGAAAAGAAAGGGATAAAGAAAGCACCCCAAAAATTACAAGCTTACAAGATATCGGAATAGAAAAATATCCAAACTCAGCTTATTCTGCTAGTCACTAGCTTACAAATTCTAATGGTCCAACCTGATTCAATCATCTATGCTAAACTATGCTAAAAGTGCTAGAGAATTTCTTAACTTATTTCCCAAACAGCTAAAGTTTTAAAAATCAAACCAAAATAAATTGATACAAAATAAAATTCTTTATTATTTTTTTTATAAAAAAAAGTACTTCACTACATTAAATTAATTCCAGTTTTCTACAATTTTCTTTTTAAAAAAGTTTATTTTATTTACTTTTTTCCGTTTCATTTTTCCTTTTTTCCATTTTCAGTAAAAAAAAAAAATTCCACTTCACTTCTGGCACAAATCTCTCAGTGGGTGTGACATGTTTGCCTCATGTTGGTTTTAAAATCACCTGACATTGTACATTACATAAAATCAATTGATAAGTACATTACTGTAAACACCACTGACCAATGAGGAGACAGATAAGTTAAGCCCAACCCCCCTGAAACATTTGAGATTTTGAAAAAAAAGGAAGACTGAAATTGAGAAACTGAAAATGTAAAACTGAAAAATCTCAAACTGGTACTTGAACACTGAAAAAAGGAAAACTGAAACGAAAAAAAGTAAATAAAATTTAAAAAGAGGTTTTGAAAGAATATTGTATAAAACTGAAACTAATTTATTTTGGTTAAGTAATTTTTTGTAGAAATATTTAATATTTTTTTAATAAAAAATACAGAATTTCACCTTCTATCAATTTATTTTTGTTACATTTTTTGTTTAAATATATAACATTTGCCACAAATTTCATTTTGTACATTTTACATTTACATTTACGCATTGAAGTTTTTGTCCAAAGCGACTGACAGTCTACTTTAAGTTCTTGTTTATGTTTGCCGTTTATAACGATACTCTTTAATTTCAGCACACGCTCGTGACGAGGACACCGACACATCTCCAACTCTCGAGAACGTAAGGCAAGGGAAGTCGAAGCGGATTCGCACCGCTTTCACACTGGAGCAGCTGCGCATCCTGGAGCGGAGCTTCCAGAGCAGCCATTACCTCTCGGTTTTCGAGCGCCACTGCCTCGCCTCGGCCCTGCGCCTCTCTGAAACACAGGTGAAGATCTGGTTCCAGAACCGCCGCACCAAGTGGAAGAAGGAGCAGGAGGGTCAGGGCGGAGAGGAGCCCAACGGAGTGTACACGCTGGCTGGAGATTATTATCATCACCCCCGTCTGATCTCTCAGCTTTATTACAACCATCAAACTCACTTCATAACCCTGTCTCCTCTTCAGCAGAGGCCTGTGATGTTCTCATGAAAGCCACTCTCAGTCGGCAGCATTTAAAGCAACAAAAAAAGTGTTTATTTCTCAGTAACTGCCTTTTTAGGTGCTTGCAATTTGCAGAGCAATTTTTCATAAAATGAAATGGATTGTTCCATCTTAAACAAGCATTATTTGCTCCAGGATGGAATGAAATTTGTACCAAATGTTTTATACTACAATAAAAAAAAAAAATAAATGGATAGAAAGTGAAATTCAGTTTTTAATAAAAAAAAAATGCAAAAAAAATCAGCAAAAATTACTTAACTACATTTAATTAGATCAAGTTTAAAAAAAAACTATTTTACTGAATTCACTTTTTTCAGATTTAATTTTTATTGTTTTTCTTCCATTTTTTTTTGGCACTTTTGGCACAAATTTCATTCCATAGATTGGAAGAGTTCATTTAATTTAATTTATCAGTGTGATATATTTAACATAATTAATTTTGAAAAATATTTGATTGGTGTGTGTCTTATTTTTGTACATGTGTCATGTTTATGTGTTTGCAAAACATTGTAAAAATAAATGTTATATTTTTGCACGTTGATGATTTAAAACTGTTGTGAAAACCTTGCAGTCATGAGTTGCTAGCTGATATAGCATCGCTAAGATGTAATTAGCATTTTCAGTTAAGGAGAAGCTTTTTAAAACTATTTCAATCTTGGAACACACGTCAAAGAGGAAAGAGGAAGCAATAGCAAGAATACTTGGACCAAATGTGGCTGATAGCACCCGTCTGTGAATGGAATAAAGATTGTACCAAACTTATAATATAAAAAAATTTTACAAAAAATTGACAGGTGAAATTATGTATTTTTCATACAAAAAGATATAACATTTCTACAAAAAATACTTTACCACAATAAATTAGGTTCAGTTTTCTACAATATCCTTTCAAAGCCTTTTAAGTTTCAGTTTTTCTTTTTTCAGTTTCACTTCTGGCACAAATCTCTCAGGGGGTTGGGCTTAACTTATCTGTCTCCTCATTGGTCAGTGGCATTAACAGTGATGTATCTGTATTGGTCAGTTGATTTTAAGTCCATGTTGGGCACCCCTTCAAAGATTTGTACCAGAAGTGAAATATTTTGTTTTGTTTTTTTAACTGAAAACGTAAAACTGTAGAAGTTGAAAGCTGAAAAAAGGAAAACTGAAACCAAAAAAAGTACATTAAATTAAATATTTTTAAAGAAAATTGTAGAAAACTGGGACAAATTGGATGAACTTTTTGCAGATCATTTCTTATATTTTTTATTTAAACAAAATAAAGAATTAAATTTTTTTTTTTTTTAATTTGGCACAAATCTCCTTCCATACTTGTGGCTGAACTGATTTGACTCAGATGAGTTGACAACTTTAAAAGAGGGAAAAATATTTTTTTGGTAAAATATTTTTGATATTGTGGTATATGGACAACGAACTAAAAATAAATCGGAAACGAACCAAGTAAGGGATAAATTCGACTTAGATCAATAAAAATATATATATATATATATATATATATATATATATATATATTTAATCATCATCTGGCAATCGTAGTGTAGCTGGAAAGCTCTTCAGGACTTTCAACTCACTCCTCTGTCCACCCCAACCTCGCCCAGCGACCTCTCTCACTGCAGATGACTTCGCTGATCACTTCACAGACAAAACCCTCACCATCAGCTGGCAGTTTGCACCACCTTGCACCCAAATTCATCCACAATCCTCGACACCTTGCATGTCCGCATTCACTCCACTCACAGAAGATCAGGTGTCCAAACTCCTTCTCTCAGCGCATCCGACCACCTGCCCCCTCGATCCCATCCCCTCTCACCTTCTACAAACCATCTCACCTACCATCACGCCTTCTCCTTCAGTCAGGAATCTTGGGAGTGATTTTGGATGAACAGCTGTCCTTCAAAGACCACATCACAAACACAACTCGAGTGTGTAGATTTTCACTGCACAACATTCGAAATATCAGGCCCTTCTTAACTGAGCATGCAACTCAACTCCTGGTTCAGGCTCTGGTCCGCTCACGTCTGGACTACTGCAACGCTCTCCTAGCAGGACTTCCAGCAAACGTGCTCAAACCTCTGCAGATGATCCAGAACTCTGCAGCTCGTCTTATCTTCAAGGAACCGAAACGAGCTCATGTTACTCCCCTCTTCATCACTCTTCATTGGCTCCCCATTGCAGCTCGGGTTAAATTCAAATCGCTAACGCTGGCATACAAAACTATCTCCAGATCAGCCCTTGTTTACCTCCATGAGCTCATACGCTCCTGCATGCCCTCCAGAAGCTTGCGCTCAGAGAAGGAACAGAAACTCGTGGTTCCGTCCCACAAAGGCAGAAGATCTCTCAGCAGAATCTTCTCTTTCACTGTCCCTGGCTGGTATAACAAACTCCCTGATCCAGTCAGGAAAGCAGCAACACTAACAGCTTTCAAAAACCAACTGAAAACTCTTCTCTTCAGGGAACACCTACTACATATATAAAAAAAAACTACTTTCTTTTTTTCCACCTCTGTTTTTATCTTCTTCCTCTACTTCCTCACTGCTTTGGTTTATTGATCAGTTGATACAATTTCTATTATGAGAAGCTGAGATAGACTTTGACGGTGTACCATATTGCATATTGTCTCTCCCCTAATGTAAGTCGCTTTGGACAAAAGCGTCTGCCAAATGCATAAATGTAAATGTAAAAAGTAATTGCCCCTGAATCTAATAGCGAGTTGCGCCCACCTTTGGCAGCAGTAACTGTTATCAAACATTTGCAATAATTGTTGATAAGATTTTCACAGCACTGGGAGAAATTTTGGCCAACTCTTCTTTGCAGAATTGTTTCAATTCTGCCATATTGGAAGGTTTCCTTGCATGAGCTCGGATTTAAATCCGTACTTTGACTTGACCACTTCAAAACCTTAATTTTAATTTCTTTCGAGCCATTCAGAGTGGACTTGCTGGTGTGTTATGCATCATTGTCCTGTTACATGATCCAAGAGCGCTTAAGTTTGAGGGCACGAACTAATGGCCGGACGTTCTCTTTCAGGATCTTCTGATGGACAGCAGAATTCATGTTTCTTCAAAAACATGAATGTTTTTTCATTAGTCTTAAGGATCATCAAGATGCTTTTTTAAACAAGTCTTTTTGTTCTTCATTGAAAGTAGTAGTTTTCAACTGAAAATTCATCCATGGATGCCATTTGTGACCAGTTTTTTTCTTACGGTTGAGTCGTGAACTTAACTGAGGCCAGCGAGGCCTGTATTTCTTTGGATGTGTTTGAATGAGCTGTCGTCACACTGTTGGAATAATCTTAGTTGGTCGACAACTGCTAGGAAATTTGGCTACTGATTCAGATTCAGATTCAGATTCAGATTCAGATTCAGATTTTATTTGTCACATACATATACATACAGAGTACGACGTGCAGTGAAATGTATTGTACGACTGTCCAACCTGTAACCATTAGGAAATAGATAAAAAGATAAAAATAAAACATAAATTATAAGAAAACAAAGTAGATATGAATTTAAATAAGTACTAAATACAATATAATACAGATGAAATAAAGTACAATGGAATACAATATAATACAAATGAAAATGAAATAAAGTACAAAATGAAATAAGTACAAATGGAATAGAGATGTGACGTGCAAGAATGGCAAGTGATTTGTGTGTGACAGAAGGTCACTAAAGTGCAGTGTGGATGTTTTTAAAGTGACTTGCGCTGTTTCAAGTCCACGATTGTGCAAACTGTGCGGAGTGTGAGGTGAATGTGTGGAGTGAGAGAGGTGATGAGTGAAAGTTAGAAAGTCTGTCTTTATGTGCCCGGTGTGTCCCCGTTTAGAGTCCGAATGGCATACGGGAAGAAGCTCCTCCTCATTCTCTCTGTGTTTGCCTTCAAGGAGCGGAAACGCTTTCCTGAACGCAACAGTGAGAAGAGTCCAATGTTAGGATGGCTGGAGTCCTTCACAATCTTCCTGGCTCTGGCTCTGCACCGCTTGTTATAGATGTCTTGCAGGTCTGGGAGCTCGGTGTGGATGGTACGCTCAGCTGAATGTACCACCCTCTGTAGGGCTCGCCGGTCCTGCATGGTGCTGTTCCCGAACCAGGAAGTGATGCTGTTCCCAGTTTTCCCAATTTGTGGATAACTTCTTATATAGTCATGCCTCTCATTCTTATAAGAAAGGAGGCAGAGTCTCAACTATGTACAAGAATGTTTTTGAATGCAAACAGGTCAATCTTGGGGATTACACATCTTTTGAATATTTGAGTATAGCTTTAAAAAGCACCAAACGGGTTCTTATCACCACCTTATACAGGCCTCCAAAATACACTACAGGGTTTAGCGATGATTTCACTGAACTGCTCTCAGCCATCTCTTCAGAGTTTGACTCTTTTATCATCACTGGGGATTTTAATATTCACATGGACAAGCCCGATAATAATGCTGCCAAAGAACTCAACAATATTTTAAACACGTTCGACGTGACTCAACACGTTCAGGGTGTCACACATTGTCACGGTCACACACTGGACTTAGTAATTAGTAAGAGCTTAAATATTTTATCCACCGTTGTGCACGATGTTGCTCTGTCTGATCACTTCTGTGTTTTAGTTGATGTGTCAATTTCCCACGTCAAAATTGTAAAATCAATTTCTGTTAGAAAAAGACACATAAATGATGACACCAGCGATATGTTTATGCATGCCATATCTCAAACACCAAGCATCACTGCTGGCACAGCCGACTTCCTTCTTGATGCATTTACTTTAAAAATAAAGTCCGTTATAGATGACATCGCACCTATAACTGTCAAGAAGAAACCTGGGAGACAAAAAACACCCTGGAGAAATTCAACAAAAGTTCAAAGTATGAAAAGACTTTGCAGGAAGGTTGAAAGAAGGTGGAGAAAATCCAAACTTGTCATCCACTACCACCTTTATAAAGAGAATCTTCGTGCTTTTAATTCAGAATTAATCACAGCTAGGCAAGAGTTTTTCTCAAACTTAATTAATAACAACCTCAACAGTACAACGAACTCACTTTGCAATGGTAGAGAGGTTAACCAACCCACCAAACCTGACTTCAAGTGAGCTTCTGTCTGAGGATAAATGCAATGAGTTGCTAAATTTTTCATCAATAAAATCAGTAACATCAGAAAAGGCATTAGTGCCTCCCCCTGCAGGGCTGGGGATAGACCTCCTCAGCCTCCACTCTCAATGTGCACCTTTAATCTAATCGATAGCAAAACTTTAATAGAGACGGTTCAACATCAGTATGCGGTCTTGACACTCTACCAACAGTCTTTAAAAATTATTCTTAAGAGTCTAGAAAAGGACCTCTTAGAAATTATAAACACTTCCTTGTGCTCCGGTTCTTTCCCAAAACCCCTTAAAACCGCAGTTGTAAAGCCACTACTGAAAAAGACAAACTTAGATAATACTGTTCTGAGCAACTATAGGCCCATCTCAAATCTCCCTTTCTTTAGTAAATGTATGGATTGTGGCGAAAAAACTGATTGAATTCCTGACCCTAAATGAACACATGGATTGTTATCAGTCGGGTTTCAGAGCTCATCACAGCACAGAGACAGCTCTACTGAAGATAGTCAATGACATCCGGTTAAACACCGATTCAGGAAAAGTGACTGTCCTGGTTCTACTTGATCTGAGCGCTGCCTTCGACACAGTTGATCACAAAATCCTTCTTGATAGACTAGAAAACTATAATGGTCTTTCGGGAACTGTGATAAAATGGTTTAGATAATACTTGGAAGGAAGAGGTTTCTATGTAAACATAGGTGATTACATGTCGAAGTGGACTGCTGTGTCGTGTGGAGTCCCTCAAGGTTCAGTCCTTGCTCCATTTCTATTTTATATATATATGCAACCAGGAAGATCTGGAGGAAGTGTCTGGGGTGAGGGAGGTCTGGACATCCCTGCTTGGATCTGCCCCCGCGCCACAGCTCTGGATAAGCTGAAGAAGATGGATGGATGGACATAACTTAGCACCTAAATATCCTCAGATCAAATAAATGAGATCTACCCCGTGTAAATTCCCAATAGGGTAAATACTCTTTTATTTATCATGCGGCCCATAGATGGAACCAGCTTCCAGAGGAGATCAAGGGTGCCAACACTTTAGTCACGTCTAAAGACTTAAAAGCTGCACATTTGTCGCCTGAGCACGAACGTTCAAACAACTGTTTTACCTCTGTACTTCACTATCTTAATCTATGTTTTAATCTATGTTTTTAATTTTCAGTTTTTTATCACTATGTCACTTTATATGACTTTTTATGCTTGATTTTATTAAATATACTTTCTTTTTATTCTTTGTTTCAAATGTAAAGCACTTTGAATTGCCTTGTGTATGAAATGTGCTATACAAATAAACGTGCCTTGCCTTGCCTTTTTTACACACGGCAAAGGTATTTGTATAGAGAAATACAAAAACAAAAAAATACAGATGACTACAAGAACAATATAAACATGACTAAATATGAATTGCTTGTAAAGAAAACAGTAATCAAAATAACACAGTAATCAAAGCCTAAAGTCAACAAATTAATTTATCAAAATCGAGATTTGAATTAAATTATATACAATTAGACATTTGCATTAGTCTCTGTTAACTCACAAATGTAAGAATGCAGGTCTAGATTTGTCAAAACTTTAACATTTATTTACTTCAAGAGCTCACAACAGCTGAAAACATGCCGAAGATGGAAACATGACAAATGACCTTAGCTTTAACAGGGGTGTAACTTGATACCAACAAAATTATTTATTGATACATCCATATTCCAGAGATGTACACAACAACTCTACTTAAGATAGGATTAAAACAATTTTTTACACTTTCAAAACAGAAGCAGCTTAACATTTTAAATTGCATTGTTAAAACTATGGGAGCAATATTTTTTTTCATGTTTATAATGCTCTTGTAGTTATGTTAATTGTTTTAATAACCCAACCCCCCCTCCCCCCAAGGTTTATTGTAATTTTCAAAAGTATATGGTTTCTTAATGATCTTTTCTGTTCCGTTGTAGATATTAAAAGAAACAGATCCGCGCGTCCAAAAAAAACAAACCTCACCCTTTTTTTTCAACACGCGCGCATGCGTCACTATTCTGTGGAGAGCTGAATGGTCCATAAATGTGCTCATCCCAAAAGCATTTACCATTAAAACGTCACAAAATATGCCATTTGCAGTTCAAACACTGTATAAACCATGCGAAAATCTGCCCATAAAACGCCGTTTACAATGCCATTTTGGATTCACGAAAACGTAATGGTTACTTTCATAACCCCCGTTCCCCGAATAGGGAACGAAGACTTATGTTGGTGACGACTATGGGAACCTCCGCTAGGGGTGCACTACTCATTCCACACTGTTTCAAAATGCCAATCAGCGAACACGCTGATGGTCACGTGATCACGCCATCCCGCATAAACCGGATACGAGCGTTATACTCTTCCTATTGTGATGCTGGAGCCGTACTCACCCCCTAGGCAACCAGACTTACTCACGACCTTATGGTTGTGGCTGGGGGACATAAGTCTCCGTTTCCTATTTGGGGATTCCTATTTACGAAAGTAATCAGTCGGTCACTACGAGTTATGTCGGTGACGACTATGGGAACACCCTGCAAAACGTCACAACCTAGGTCCTTCTGCATCGGCCGACGGCTAGGCAAGCCAGGCACATCAGTAGTCCGGCACCGAACGGGCCCTCCTTCGTCCTGGTTTTAAGCATTGACTTAATTTTTAATGGGAAATCCGCAATTTTCTCTCATAGCGACTCATCGGAAGGAGCATCGATCCCAGAGCTGAAGGGAGACGCACGGAGGCCGTACTTACCACCTCTAAGGCTGGACTTAGAACTAATACACGCAAGGTTTCATTGAGGGACCTACGAAAATATGCCTTGAACCACTGGGGAAAGGTCTTTCAGAGGGAACATAGCGACCAGGAGCGCTGTCTTAATTGACAGAAATTTAAGTTCTACTGATTCAAGCGGCTCGAATGGAGGACCTTGAAGTCCTCTAAGGACAATGGAAAGGTCCCAAGAGGGAACTAAGGACGGCCTAGATGGTCTAACCCTTCTGGCCCCTCTGAGGAATCTGATCCATTAACTCGTGTCGTCCTTCAACCGGAAGGTGATAGGCAGAAATCGCAGCAATGTAAACCTTCAGGGTGGACGGAGACAGTCCTCGATCTAGACCGTCTTGCAGGAAGGTTAGCACGAGTTCAACAGAGCAGCTACTCGGGTCTACTTGGCGAGAGTGACACCAGCTGAGGAACCGACTCCACTTGCCGGCATAACAGGCCCTAGTAGGTTCTGGCAAGACACAGAGTTTGAACCACAGACTGTGGCATTACCTGGGGGTCCTCCGCGGCATGATGTGCCAGACGTGGAGATTCCAGAGGTCTGGACGCGGGTGCTTGTGCCCACATCCCTGGGTCAGAAGGTCTGACCACAGGGGAACTGGCCAGGGAGGGACTGTCACGAGGGAGCAGAGTTCTATGAACCAAGGTCGGTTGGGCCAATAAGGTGCCACCACCAGGACCTCTGCCTCATCCTCCCTGATCTTGCACAGGAGGGTTGCAAGAAGGCTCACTGGGGGAAACGCATATAGGTGTTTCTTCCTGGCCCAGCAATCTATCCCGAGAGGAGCCTGGGACAGGGCACAGAACAGCCGGCACTGAGCATTCTCTGGGGCGGCGAACAGGTCTACCTCTGCTCTACCAAAGGGTTCCCAGATCTGCTGGACTGCCAGGGGATGGAGTCGCCATTCTCCTGACTGGGGTTTCCACCGAGACAGTGCATCCGCTGTCTGATTCAACCTGCCGGGGATATGGACTGCAACTAGGGACACACCCTAATGCTGACTCCAGAGGAGCAGTCTGTGGGTGAGAGCCGACAAATGGGGTGAGCGTATCCCTCCTTGTCGATTATATACGCCACCGCCACCGTGGTGTCCGTCCTGACCAACACGTGATGTCCCTGCAGCATTCTCCTGAAGTGCTTCACTGTTAGGAACACTGCACATAGCTCTAGGTGATTTATGCTCCAGGAAGCGTGTTTCTTGGGTTTAAACCCTGAGACTTTGTGCTTCCGGCATACAGCACCTCACCCAGTCCTTGAAGCATCGGTAGTTACTACTACACGGCTGGCAGGTCCTCCCAGGGGGACACCGGCACGGAGGAACCAAACATCTTTCCCAAGACGCAGGTGGAGGTGGCACTGAGGTGTCATGTTCACCTTCAGTTGCTCTGGATGCCATGCTCGCGATGGAACTCGGAACTTGAGCCAATGCTGGAGTGGTCTCATATGTAATAACCCGAGCAAGCCATATGCCCCAGGAGCCTCTGGAAGTTCTTCAGAGGGACCATTCAGTAGGCTTAGGGCGCGCTCTAGAGAGAGGCGTGCTCGCATTTTCAACGAGTTTAGCTCCATACCCAGATATGCTCTGGCCTGGGGTTAGACGGCTCTTTTCTGAATCTATACGAAGCCCCAGACGGCTGAGTTGGCATAGGACCCTGTCTCTGTGGCGAATCAACTGGGGCCGTGTCTGGGCCAGTATAAGCCAGTCTTCCAAGTAAGCCAGGATTTGAACCCCTTCCCATATTCATTCATTCATCTTCATGTCGGCTTTATTCCCTTTCGGGGTCGCCACAGCGGAACGAACCGCCAACTCACTGGCATATGTTTTACGCAGCGGATGCCCTTCCCTGCCGCAACCCATCGCTGGGAAACATTCACACGCACTCATTCACACTTTAACACTATGGGCAATTGTTCTTATTCAATTCACTTATTCCGCATGTCTTTGGACTTGTGGGGAAACCGGAGCACCCGGAGAAAACCCACGCGATCACGGGGAGAACATGCAAACTCCACACAGAAATGCCACCTGCCCCAGCCGAGCCTAGAACCAGCGACCTTCTTGCTGTGAGACAACCATGCTACCCACTGCGCCACCGTGACGCCCCTTCCCATATTAACGGTACTAAATCCGCCTCGATCACCTTTGTGAAGGTGCGAGGGGACAGAGACAAGCCGAAGGGGAGGACGCAGTACTGATACACTCGACCTTCGAGGCCAAACCGAAGAAGGGGTCTGTGCCGAGAGAGTATACTCACGTGAAAATGCGTATCCTTCAGATCTATTGTGGTGAACCAATCCCCTGGATGGACTGACTGGATCGTGCATCTGAGGGATATCATCGTGAATGGAAGTCTCAGAAGATGAGCGTTCAGACAACGCAGGTCGAGGATTGGACGCAACCCGCCTGTGCGTTTGAAAACTAGAAAGTATGGACTGTAAAACCCTCTTTCTCTGTCGGCAGGAGGGACCGGCTCGATTGCACCTTTGCGTCGAAGGGAATCAGTCTCCTCGTGCAGGTCCGGGGCCTCTGTGGCTGAGACAGAGGTCATTAGAACCCCGTTGAACCTGGGCGGCTTGGCAGCAACTGCAGTCGATAGCCGTGCCGGATAGTGCATACGAGCCAAGGGGAAATATTGAGATGCTCCCTGAAACTCCACTAATGGCGTCATACGCACTTCGCCGATAGTTTCCTTAGCGGGGCCGCAAACTAGCAGACTTAGCTGTGGGGTCTGAAGGGAGCCTAGGTGGAGAGCGGTTACAGCCGAAGAGGTCCCCCTCAAGGCTGACTCCAACACAGAAGCTGAGAGCCATCCGGACTGAACTGCATCAGACGCCACGCCCTTGAATGTGCCTCTGAGATGAGAACTGCATTCTGATCTGCAATGCAAGCATAACCCAGGGAGTTCACGTTTCGCAGATTTAATGAACAACTGAGATCTGACCTGTGGGTCCGCTGCTTGATGGTGATGGCACCCCCTCCCTCCAGGCAGCTGGACTCCCTGGGCGGCATGTCCTAGGGCCGCTTTCGATGGACCCTCTTGCCCTGATGATGTTGGGGGGGGGCCCCTGAACAGGACTGCTCCTCTGTCGACTCCTCGTAGCCGCTCTTGGTCGACGTCTTCGATATGGGGGCTGACGATCAGGGGAGGATCCGGCGTCGAGCAGGCGGTGGGAGCGCCGACTTAGATGGGGACCTACCACTCTCTTCCTATGCGGCGTCATGAATTCTCCCAGACCCGCCGCCTGCTTCCTGATCGTAGAGACCCACGCCGTAAGGCTCCTGCTCTACCTGGGGAATCGCTTCATACCCCTTAGCTACCTTAGCTATCAAGAGGAGCGAGAGAGGGGAGACTGACCAACCTCGCTTTCAGAGGTGCCTTCCAAGTTTGGGTCAGTTCCCGATGCATTTTCGGGCACGAGCCCACAAACCACGCGTCCAGCCTGGAGATCTTGGGTGCCTGGGACGGAGCCACCTGCAACCCAATTTCTCTGGCAGCCCGGGTAAGCAACTCGGCCATCTCCTCCGCAGCACAATCTGCCGTCCCCCCAGAGGGGGAGAGCGATGTACCATCTCCTTCAGGAGATGCACCGTCTCTCTCCGATGCAGCAGTGGAGATTGCATCATCAGGCGCACAGGAGTCCCCAGAAGATGCAAGCAGCGCATCATCCAAAAACTCACTGTGACGGATAGCGGACGCACCGGGGGAGCGGCCGGAGCCGGCGCGTGCGACCATGCTCGACTTCACTGGGCACCGGAGACATGCACTCGTTGACCCGTACGGGAGCGAGCTACAAAGCCTCCGGTGGTCGACTGAAAGTATTCCAACCTAGCGACATGTTTGGAACACGCTACAAACAGTTGACCGGCAAAGCAAGTGCTCTACTATGAAAAAGGAGTCTTACTTGTTGGTGGAAGGCGGTGAAAGAACTAGAGTCTGGGGCGTGGAGCAGTTTCAACCTTCCAGCCGGCCAAAAAACAGGAAGAGTGACACGTTCACGTCCGGTTTATGTGCGACGGCGTGATCACATGACCGTCAGCGCGAACAGTGTGGAATGAGTAGTGCTCCCCTAGCGGAGCTTCCTATAGTCGTCACTGACTTAAGTCGTAGATGGGGAACAACATGTATCCAGCTAACCAAGTTGCTGATTACATGAAGGAAACAGTCTTCCACAGAGCTCAGGGGATTAGAGCTAATGGGATCAAATCTGTAGAAGGTATATTTTGGGAATTCCGGCCGCTTCTTGACACTTCAGGCATGGTAGGTTCAAATCAGCGAAAACGTATTTAACTTTTTTATAAAGTAAAAAAAAAAATTTTTTTTGTCATTAGGGTGCTAATATTTTAAAAAGGCCAGGATAATTCATCAGATTGATTATATGAATTGATCAATCAGTTTGTCATAAAATATTATTTGGATTATCAACAGCCAGGTGTTTGTCATTTAATACTGATTCATGACAGCGAAGTGAAGAACCACCCAATTTGCAATGCATTAAAACAAATTTAAAACCTATCAAATATGATGTAATTGTTCACATGTCTTAAGAAATGAATGAAAACAATTATGATGCAAAAAATATTAATTCTCTTTTGTTTTCTAGATTTCTCAAGACTTTGTTGTATTGTCTTGCAGTAAATGGAAACAATGCTGGTATTTCTAAAGTGTATACTTACCAAGTTAAGTCAGATTCATGGTTTATAGCATCAATACATTGAGCTTTGACAATAGCATTAATTAACTTTGTTCAAACCAGGCTTTATTTGTATTTAACTTTGTAAATGACTAATGAGAAATTGACTTTCCTTTGCATGTAAAAAAAAGTCACTTATTGTTTAAATGAAGCTGATTGTTTCTTCCTTGTTTGTTCCACTGTCAACAGTTATATTTTTAAAGACTTCAGTTTTGATTATTGATTAGGAAGATACCAGCTTGGAGACAACAAATTATGACTAAACATGAAAGGAAAATGTTTAATATTACTGCTAATAATTTTATAATAATAAAGAAATATATATTTTTAAGTTTTATTACTTAAATATGTTTTCTACTTTTAGCAGGTTGGGACAAATCTTGTTGAGTACATGCAGCAGGCTGAGATAACCAAACCCTTTACATTTGTTCTTGGGCTAAGTGATGGCGATCAGTGCCATCAAGCATTTGTTGTAGTTGGAACACGAGCGATTGTGCATAGCACGCTTCTTGGTGCTGGGGACACTTGTTTTAAAGTGCTCTCTGTTTGGACATTCACTTTCCCAAGCAGTGTGCCCCAGTCTGGGAATTTTTGCAGACTGGGGTGTATGGGCTTCCAGGAACGGAATCACCCTCTGTACGCCTGCTGCTATTGACAAGTTTAATGCATTCTAAAAAGTGTGATTTTGTCTATGTCTATATGCACTTTAATCTTTTATTATTATTCTTATAATGGCATATAATATTCAGGTTTACAATGGTCAATAATTCAAATCAGCACAATTCAAATTCCGATTGTTTCGGCAGATCTCTAGCTCCATAAAATAGGGCTAACCTATTTTAACCTTTAAAAATAAACTAGGCACCTACTAATGAATACTACTGACTGAATGCACATCATAAAAGATAATATAGTGTTTAGTTTCATAAGAGTTATTTTGACAAAAACGACATACAACGAAATGTTAGGTTAATTGGACTAGAATTGGGATGCATCCATATAGCCCGTCTAATTCTGGTCTATGCTCAGCCTAGACGTTGAAATGGGAATAATCCTATAGAAATTACAATTGGGTTCTTGCACTGTTGGTGCTCGAGCCTTAATGATGAAACAATTTTTAAAAAGGTTAACTAAAACCCTGTCTCTTCTGCAACATTATCTGAAGACGCCTCTCAGGTCTCCAACACTCTCTCTCTCTCTCTCTCTCTCTCTCTCTCTCATCCACTCACTCACTCACTCTCTCTCTCTCTCACTCCCTCACTCACTCACTCCTCTTTCTTTTTCTCTCTCTCCCTCACTCCCTCACTCACTCACTCTTTCTCTTTCTTTCTCTCTCTCTCTCTCTCCTCTGTCTCCTCCTCTTTTTTTCTTCTGAGGGTTTGTCTCGTTCCTCACACAGAGGGAGACGCCAGCTGAATTCCATTCCACAAAACTCTGATTTTCCATCTCCCGGAAGCCAGTCCCGGAGCACAGTTACTCCAGGAGGTCCTCTCTGACCTGCAGGAGATCCACGAGGGCCATGAAGGCAGCTTTTCTGGCTCTGTGCTGGATTGCAGCACTCAATCAAGCGAGGGTTAACGCAAGCCGAGACGTCGTGCATTCAGAGTTAGAAGATGTGCAGATGGACGAGGCGCAGGGAGAAGAAAAAGTGCTGGAGAAAGAGAACCCCAAGGGTAAAAAGACCCCCGAGGAGCTTCTAGCGGGTGAGGACCCGTTCACGTGTACTCGGTTTTTTTTTTTTACTCGCGTCCACACGAGCACGGATAGAAAAAACTGCGTCCACACGAAACCGTGTAAAACGATCTGAAACGTTGCAGAGAAATTATCTACCCAGTAGATGGCAGCAGACTCTTCCCCCATCAGGAAACTTCTTTCGGCTCCGCGCTGAGACTCTTCAGACGTTGGTCGGACGTCCACGTGGAGAGCACGACCAGATCTGGTCGAAATCTGGTCCGTGAGAATTCCAAACTAGTCCTAGTTTGGTCCGAGCACGACATGGACCTCAAGTCTGAAAAGGGTCCCGGGTTGACTGGGACTGTATAAATAGCTATTGTTTTATAGTTTTATTTTTAGTGATTTTAAACTGCACTCATATAATACAAGTGAATCTAATTAAAACGTGTACTTTTGCACTATTCTATAATTTAATATTTAAGCTTGAATAATATCTGTTATAAAGTTAGCAAATCTCGTGATAGGTGATAACTTAGAACTCTCGCTGCGTGAGGTTTTAGAATCCGTTCCATCAGCAGACTTCAGAGCGTCGAGATGAATGACGTCACTTTTCCTTCAGACGGGTTAACACACAATCTGGTGAGTATGCTGCCATCGTGTACTTGTACATTAACATATTAACACTTTGGGAGTGCTTTTGTGTTTTTTGTAAAAGTACAAAACGCATTTGTGGAACAGGGAAAAGAGTTTGTGTGTGCTGTTAGCCGCTAATCCAATTTAATGTAGAAGTACAATTTTCTAGTCATTCTCTCATTTTATGGAACTTTATCGTATCCTTATTTAACGTAAATGCGAAGTATTATTTCATTAAAATGAATCTTTTTCTCTTCCCAGCAGTTCATGTGTGCTACAAACACCTGGAAATAAGCAGATGATCGCTTTCCCTCAAATCATTGAGTGTCGTTTAATTTATTCTATAGGAGTTGTGTAATAATTAATATAATTCTAAACTATTTTGAGTTGTTTGTTGAGTCATTTAAGAGGATGTGAAGTGAAGATATGGTTTGGAGGTGCGGTGCATATTCAGATCCGGTGTAAACCGGACTGTTTTTTGACATTTTTCACACTTATAAATTATTTACTGTGTGTGCGTGCGTGTGTCCATCCATCCATTTTCTTGTCGGCTTTTTCCCTTTCGGGGTCGCCACAGCTGAAAGAACCGCCAACTCTCTGGCATATGTTTTATGCAGCGGATGCCCTTCCAGCCGCAACCCATCGCTGGGAAACATTCACACACACTCATTCACACTTTAACACTATGGGCAATCGTTTTTACTCAATTCACTTATACCGCATGTCTTTGGACTTGTGGGCAAACCGGAGTATAGCGGCAAATCCGTGCCATTAATCGCGCGCGCGACTGAACCTGAGAGCCAAACACTCTGTTGCTAGCGAGGGGAGAGGCTTACATGATCACGTGCTCTCAAATCTCCCTCCCTTGCTCGCTCTCAATCTTACCCTGCGCGCGCGAGCTTGATTTTTGTCCAAGATGGGGCGGGACCCTCATTTCCCGGAAGTCAGCTGTGATTGGACACCTGTTTGTCAGTCAGTTCTGCCCCTTTAACGCTCAGAGTCAAGTCTCCCCCAACAAAGACGTTAACCTACTTATAAAAGTGACTCTTTAATCAAACAAAAACGACAAGCCAAAGACATTTACAAACATTACAACTTGAGTGGGGTCCAGAATGATTTTGTTAGCCCTCTTTCTCCCTCTGCTGGTGTACAGGTCCTGGAGGGAGGGTAGGGAAGCACCGATGATATTCTCAGCTGTGTAAATAATCCCTTGAAGTCTACAGACATCTGCTTTAGAGGCGGAGCAAAACCAGATAATGATGGAGGAGCAGAGAACAGATGACCCGATGACCGCAGAGTAAAACTGGGTTAGCAGTGTCTGTGGAAGGTTGAACTTTTTCAGTTGGTGCAGGAAGTAGTGTATCTGCTGGGCCTTCTTCTCAATGGAGTCGATGTGTGGGCTCCACTTGTGTGTGTGTGTGGGTTGGCTCTCCAGAAGTCCACTACCATCTCCACTGTTTTGAGGGTGTTGAGCTCAAGGTGGTTTAGACTTCACCAGAGAGCCAGCTGCTCCACTTCCTGTCTACGCAGACTCCTCACCATCCTGGATGAGACCAATGATGGTGGTGTCGTCTGCAAACTTGAGGAGCTTTACAGGGGAGTTGTGCGAGGACCAGTCGTTGGTGTAGAGCAGGAGTCGACAACCCAAAAAGTTGAAAGAGCCATATTGGACCAAAAAAACAAATATGTCTGGAGCCGCAAAAAATTAAAAGCCTTATATAAGCATTATAATGAAGGCAACACATGCTGTATGTATCTATATTAGCCTGCTATAAAAATGACTAAGTTGGCTACAAGTACATAATGAACCTTCATGATTAAATGTTTATTTTTTCTGTAGAGAATGACACTACTCCGTTGTATGATGCCGCCTCAAGTTGAACTTCATTACAATATTAATGAATTATGTTTCATTGCTTTGATGAAATTAAAGAAATGCAATAAAGACATCAGATTTATGATATCATTTTTATTTTGAGGATTCCAAAAAAACAACATCAAACTGGAATGTACATAACGTGCCACTTATCTGGGCAACACACTGTGCAATAAAATAATGATTCGGTCCAATAAACGTTGAGTCCTCAGTTCTCTTCAGTTATTTTTCTCTTTGGGATCCAGAACCCATCACACTGCCGCCGGTTTGTTTACAACAGCCACCTACGTGGCATTCCGCCCCCTACTGATAGAAGCGTGTGTCGCAGGCTGCGAGGCAAATCTTCGTTGACAGAAATGTTGAAATTAAATATTTATTCTACTCACTTTTACAGCATTGGAAAACGTTAAGAATGTTTGTCCTCCTATAGAAACCATATTAAAAAAATGTTTTTTCATTTTCAAACATTTTTGAATAAGCTCCAGGGAGCCACTAGGGCTGCACTAAAGAGCCGTGGGTTGCCGACCCCTGATGTAGAGAGAGAAGAGAAGTGGAGAGAGAACACACCCCTGGGGGGCGCCAGAGCTGGTGGTTCGGGTGCATGATGTGAATTCCCCCATCCTCACAAGCTGCTGTCTGTCTGTCAGGAAGCTTGTGATCCACTCACAGGTGGAGTCAGGGATGGAGAGCTGGGAGAGTTTATTGCGAAGCGGTTTTGGGATGATAGTATTAAATGCTGAGCTGAAGTCCACAAACAGGATCCTCACATAGGTCCCTGGCTTATCCAGATGTTGCAGGATGTAGTGCAGCCCCATGTTAACTGCATCCTCCACAGACCTGTTAGATCGGTAGGCAAACTGCAGGGGGTCCAGTAGGGGTCCAGTGATGTTCTTCAGATGGCCCAGCACCAGTCTTTCAAACGACTTCATAACCACAGATGTCAGGGCCACTGGTCTGTAGTCATTGAGACCTGAGATTTTAGGCTTCTTGGGGATGGGGATGATGGTGGAGCGTTCAAAGCATGCAGGAACTTCACACAGCTCCAGTGATCTGTTGAAGATCATAGAGAAGATGTCAGCACAGGTTCTGAGACAGGTTGGAGAGACATCATCAGGACCTGGTGATTTCCTCCTCTTCTGCTTCCTGAAGAGCTGACAATTATCACCCTCAGCTGATCTGTAAAGCAGGAGTGGGAGGATGGTCTATCGGAGATCGTCTCAAATCTGCAGTAAAACTCGTTCAGATTATTAACAAAGTTTTGATTGCCCATTGATGAAGATGCTGGAGCTTTGTAGTTTGTGATGATCTTTAGGCCTGACCACACTGAAGCAGTGTCATTGGTTGCAAACTGTTTTTGCAGCTTTTTAGAGTACGTTCTTTTGGCAGCTATGATTTCCTTATTCAATGTATTTCTGGCCTGTTTGTACAAAGCACAGTCTCCATTCTTGTAGGCAGCACCCTTCACTTGACAAAGCTGTTTGAGTTTTCCAGAGAACCATGGTTTGTCGTTATTATGTCACATAAGTCACATCTCTTCACAGAAACTGATGTAGGATGTTACAGAATCAGTGACCTCGTCCCGGTCTGAGGCAGCAGTTTCAAAGTCGAAGCAGGCTTGTAAGTTCTGCTCTGCTTCAGTGGTCCATCTTTTAACAGTTCTCACTGCAGGTTTAGCTGCTTTGAGCTGTTGCTTATATGCTGGAATAAGGTGGACCAGGCAGTGGTCGGAGAGTCCTAAAGCTGAGCGGGGGATGGCGTGGTAGGCACCCTTGATTGATGTGTAACAATGATCCAGAGTTTTCCCTTCTTTGGTGGGGCACTCTTTATGCTGCAGAAACTTTTCTCAAATTGGCTTTGTTGAAGTCTCCAAGAATAACACAGACAGAGTCCGGAAAACGCTGCTCCACATTCCTGATCTCGTCAGCCAGGTGTTGCAGCACTTCACTTACACGCGCCTGCGGCGGGATGTAAACACTGACGAGAATATACGAGGAAAACTCGCGGGCTTGCAGGTAATAAAGAGCGCTTCCAGATCAGAACAGCAGATCTTCTTCATCACTGTTACATCTGTACACCACCTCACATTGATGTAGAAGCATGTGAGAAACACGCTCTGAACAGTGAGTATCCGGGCAGGTTGAGAGCGGTGTCCGGTATCCCTTCGTTGAGCCAGGTCTCCGTGAAACACAGCACAGCAGTGTTTTTTTTGTACCCACTACGTAAACTCTTTCACAAATATATTGTTCGAAAAACCTTCAATTTGTACATGCCTTCAACTTTTTACCATGATAACCACTTTTTAACAACTGTTAACATTTTGTTGACAAATGTGTTTTTAGTGTAACATAAGCCACATAAAAACTTTGTTTTATCGAGTGTGAGATGATAAACTCTGAGGTTTTACCCCACTGTATAAACAGAAATACTTTGTTCAGATGCCTTTTATTTGTACAAATGTTTAGTTTTTACACGTCCTACTAACACTCCTTACCATCACTTCACTTTTTTGCTAGCGACCGTGTTTTAGTTTTACATGTCACATCAAAAGTTTGTTTTAAGAAATGTGAGAAGATACGTTTCTTAAATCAAACAAAGAACGTTTTTGACTCTATACACATTTATACTTCACAGCAGGAAGAATGGACGATGTGATCACGTGACCATCAGCGCGTTCACTGATTGGCATTTTGAAAAAGTGGGGAGTTGAGTGCTCCTAGTGGAGCTAGGCCTTTATGGAAGTATCTTAATGTGTGTTGTTTTTAGTTCTAGAGTGGATTTAATCCTCTGCATTATTTTAATGGAAGGAATCAATATAGCGAGTCTTGATATTAACAGAGCAAGAGAGCAGACCAAGAGAGTGAAGCTGTTCAGCATTTTAAAACAGAAGCGCATTGATGTGGCTCTGCTCCAGGAAACCCAAAGCGATGACAGTAATGTTGCTGACTGGGTGAAAGAGTGCAGTGGAGAGGATGGCTTTTTTAGAGACGCTGAGCAATGTTCTCGCAAACTGTGACCCTGCAGAGCTTTTAATCTTAGGTGGTGATTTTACTGATAGGAACTATGTTGAACCTCACATGGCTTCTCGTAAGCGTCTGAAGAAGATGGTGGAGACGCATGAGCTGAATGATATTTGGAGGTCTAGATTAGACCATTTTCATGGTTTTAATCAACAGACACTTTTTAAGATATGTTTCATTGTTCCAGTAGACATTCAATAGAGATCTTTGTATGGTTCAGTGTGTTTTATCAAGAGCGAAGATCAAGTCCTCAAGCGCCTACTGGATTTTTAACACCACTCTTTTAGAAAATAACATTTTTAAAGAGTCTTTAAAAATGTTTTAGGGAGTGTTTTTAAGTCTGAAAAATCTGTTTTTAATTCACTTCAGTTATGGTGGGATGTGGCTAAAGCACAAATAAGAGTTCTGTCAGTAGTAAACTCTCAATGCAACCAGAGACATTGTCAGATCCTTAAGAGATCAGATCACAGCACAGAGTGTGCTGGTCCGCTCATGCTTCAGCGGAATCAAAGTTCTGTTTCTGTCTAGAGCAGAAGAATGGACAGAAATGATTGATCCATGCTGTGCAAACGAATCAGGGGAGCTCATATCTGAACCTTCTGAGATACGCCAGCTGACAGTAAGCTTCTACTCGAAGCTCTACAGCAGGGAGTTTTTCGAGTTTTACAAGGCATTCTGGTACACTATGGGGCTGGATGTGCTACGAGACAGTTTGCGGAGAGGATCACTCCCGCTGAGCTGTCGAAGAGCCGTCCTCACCCTGCTGCTCAAGAAGGGAGACCTCACCCTGCTGAAAAACTTCCGTCCGGTCTCCCCACTGTGCACCGACTGCAAGCTGTTCTCCAAAACATTAGCCTCTCGACTGACTAAGGTAATTGGGAAGATCGTCCATCATAACCAGTCGTACTGTGTTCCTGATAGGTCAATATTTGATAACTTCTATTTAATTCGAGACATCTTCAATGTTGCCAGCCTTCTATGATCTCCATCGACCAAGAAAAAGCATTCAACCGGGTTGAACACCAGTACTTGTGGAAAGTTATGAAAGCGTTTGGGTTCGACCCTAAAATAATAAATATGGTCAAGATTTTATTCAGTGAGATTGAGAGTGTTAATGGTGGTTTATGTGCTCCCTTTAAAGTAAGCAGAGGGATCAGGCAGGCCTGTTCTCTCTAAGGGATGCTCTACTCGCTCCCTTAACTAAGTTAAGATGATTTATCTCTGGTTTTAAGATTCCAGACTGTGAGACTACGATGATTTTATCAGCCTATGCAGATGACTTGGAAGTGATGGTGAACACACAGAGGGAAGTGGACTTTTTATTGAACGTTTTAAAGACTTTCAAGTATTGTCATCTGCCACGGTGAAGTGTGCAAAAAGTGAAGCTGTTTTATTCGGGGAGTGGGGAGGGCAGCAGCCTTCAGATGGGTTAGTGTGGAAGAGGGGTGGTTTTAAGTACTTGGGTGTCTACCTAGGGGACAACACGTTTTAAACAAGAATTGAGAGGGCTCTGTAGAGCATATAAGAAGCAGATTCAAAAGGTGGAAAAGGACCCAAGATGTCCTACAAGGTGAGGGTGCTGGTCATCAACAACCTCTGGCACAAGCTCACCTGTGTGGACCCGCCACCGGACCTGATGACCACCCTCCAAGCCCAGCTGCAAGACTTCTTCTGGGACGATCTACACTGGATACCAAAGAGCGTGCTACACCTACCAAAAGATGAAAGAGCACAAGGACTGGTCCAGCTGTCCAGCAGAGCCGCAGCCTTCCATCTCCAGTTTGTACAGATGCCGCTCAGAGGACCAGAGGAACTAATGTGGAGAGCTGCAGCCAGTTGTATTTTAAGAACTGTTCAGAGGTTGTGGTGGACAGATCACTATGATCACTAGTGTTTTAATGAACACTAACTTATTGGGCACTTCACTTTTACCTGTGTTTATGGTGTGGTTTTTAAGATCTGGGAGTTTTTTTTAAGAAGGAGGAGACATTCTAAAATGATATTTCACTGAAACTGTGTTCTGTTTTTTCCTGATTAAACCGAGACCCACTGGGGGAAAAACCCCACAATGGCACCCTATATCAAAGAGCACAACCCGATCTGACACAACTCTCTCTCTCTCTCTCTCTCCCTCCCTCCCTCCCTCCCTCCCTCCCTCTCTCTCTCTCTCTCTCTCTCTCCCTCCCTCCCTCTCCCTCTCTCTCTCTCTCTAGTCACATGTGGATGTTTCTCTCATCGTAAAAATCTACAAGTATTTATATATATTTTTTGTTAGTTATATCTCACCCTGAGTTCAACTAACAAGATGATGATCACCTCACAGATGATGTACCAGAGTCTGCTCTCACTCTGAAGAAACCAGGAACCCCGGACGACATCTATCTTCCAATCCCAGGTAATAGTGCGATTCTGTAAACCACCAAATACATACACAGCTTAAAATTGTTGTTATTTTCACCTTAAATAATGCAACAATTTTCCCAATCACCAGCAGAACCCTGAGACCCGTCTTTGCAGTGAGGTCATGTGGACGGATGTAAATAAGTCATAGAAAGATATCAAATAAATTTGATTCTTTTCTTTTTAGAGGAGAACAGCACCAGTGTTCACAAGATTGCCCCCTGGTATGAGGAATATGATTATGCTGACTGTAAGTTTGAACTATTACACAAGATTAGATAACGCCTCTAAATAACTCTGATGTTTGCTAATTGCTCTAATCTGGCATCAAAAGTGGCGGCAAAAAGGCTGGAGGAGGAGCTGGAAATTGCAAGAAAGGCCAAAAAGGAAAAGGGTTGGTAGAGTATTTACCTAAAATCTTGCTAATTCACGAGGGTCACATACCTATTTCACTAGATTCACTGCATTTTCTCAATTTTGTTGTGATTCTGGAATTGGATTAGCGTGCGCTGCGCTAATGGCTTGAATAGTTTCAGTTAGCATCAAGCAAGTGATTTGTCCTGCTAGCTGTGCGATAATGACAGGGAACGGCAGCTAGATGTTAATGACACAATAACATGCTAATGAAATGCAAAATTTTTTAACATCATGCTTAACAGATACCTGTTAATGGAATATAAAGTCAAGCTACATTTCAATAAACATGCTAGCTCTATGGTAATGACTTTAACATGGTAGTTCATGCAAGCAACATGCACCACGTCTTGTTGTCTGTGTGCTAAAGACAGTGTTATTTACATGATAATGACAAGCCAATGAAATGGTGAATCTTATTAGTTCCATATTAACTAATGCAAATGGCAAATAATGCAATGACAAATTAGGTTAGGTCATTTTTTTCAATGGCAAGCTACGTTATTAGCAACAAGCTGAACAAATTATAACAGTCCTGTCAACTGTGTTGATAATAAGCCAAGTCATGCTAGCTAAATGTTAAATAGAATGTAACATCTCAATGAGGAGGTGATTCATACAAGCATCATACTGAGTCTTGTTAGCTACATGCTAATAATGAAATAAGACATGCCACTGAAGGATAATATTGTATGAAGTCATGTTAGCTAGATTCTAATAACAGAAGAAGACATATAGACAAGTTAAGTCATGCTAGCAACATGCTAAATATGTTTTCACAATCTAATATAAATCATTTTAGAATGTTTAAACATAGTTAGCATTTTACTAGCATGACTTAGCTTGTCTACATGTGTACTTGTGTCATTAGCATCTAGCTCAAATGATAATATTATATGAAATCATGTTAGCTAGATGCTAATGACATAAGAAGACATGTAGACAAGCTAAATCATGTTAGCTACATGCTAAATATGTTTTAACATTATAATGAAATGATTTATAGTAGCATTATGTCTATTATTGTTAGTTACATGCTAATGATTTAAAGTGTATATGTCAATATAATTCATGAAGTTGTGGTAGATGCTAATGACTTGTTTTGGTAGATAAATAATAATAATAGCAACATGATAATTATATGCCAACATCATGCATAAGGATGCTTTTATTAAGCAACGTAAGCTTAAAACAAGCCGATTTATTTATTCTACCGCTTGTGGAAAGCTCTTTAAGTGTTTATTTTATATGTATCAAATCACCAACGCTGAAATTAACAAATAATTTTATTTATTTTATTTAAGTAATTATTTAATTATCTGCCTTCTGATATGAAACACAACACAAGTCTCTCTATTCCACAGCGGAAAAACAGCGGAAGATGTCAGAAAAGGAGGAGGAGGAGAAAAGAAGACAAACAGCACTGCGAGTCGAGCCAAAGAGTGAGTAATTATAGAGAACAGCCTGAAAACTGTTGCCAACTCCTCATTAAGAAAAGTCACTATAGGCTGGCCTAAAAATCGCTAAATGACATCATCGCCTAATTTGCATAATACCATGTGATGTGCGAGAAGTAAATTCCCCGCCCTTATGAGTTTTTATCAATGCCAACATAAAAGCATTTCAGGTGTACATGTTTCATGTCAATAAATTAACACATTTGGCATTACAATGACAACGGAATGATGTTTGGCTGTCTTGAGATAAATTTTGATTTCATGGTTTGTGTCAAGATATTAATGTCTAAAAAAGTATTTTTATAGTGTGAAAAGGTTGGGTTACTTTGTATTATATGTAATGATGATGATGGATGTTGTATGATAGAGGAAAACCTCACACAGGCATAGGCTTCTATTCTTGTGAAAATATGTAAATTTTATAGTACTAATTTTTGTAATAAAGACCTCAAAAATCTTGCATCGGAAAAACCAGGAATTTTGATAATTGTGGAGTCGAGGAAACAATCGAACATGTAATACTTAAATGTAAAAAATATAAAATGGAAAGAAAAGAAGCGATTAAAAAGAATAGGGAAATAATAACAGAAACAATTACAATTAAAGCTGCAAGCAGCGATGGGCGGGCCCTCGCACGATGCATCCGCGGGATCCAAAGATGCTGCCCCCTGGTCTTACATTTTTTTTGTCATGTACATTAAGTTAAATTTGTAAGAGATACAGCAACAAATAAATTCATTTCCCTTGGAATTCATACAGCCAGCAGGAGGCGCTATGAGTGTATCCTCAAGTAAGCATATCTACTTGTTCTGAGGGGTAAGCTCATCATTCCATACATTTTTTACATTCACTAACTATTGACAACAGCTATTTTAAAAACATTTCAGAAAGCCTCCAGGTGGCGCTATAACAGTCTCATGCCATGAGCATATTATTCCGTTTAGAATTACCAGCTCATCATGCAAATTTTTTGTCATGTACATTGAGTTAAATATGTAAGAGATACAGCAACAAATACATTAGTATCCCTTGGAAATCATATAGCCAGAAGGAGGCGCTATGAGTGTATCATCAAGTAAGCATATATACTTGTTCTGAGGGGTAAGCTCATCATTCCATACATTTTTTACATTCACTGCCCAATGACAACAGCTATTTTAAACACATTTCATAAAGCCTCCAGGTGGCGCTATAACAGTTTCATGCCATGAGCATATTATTCCATTAGAATTACCAACTCATCATGCAAATTTTTTGTCATGTACATTGAGTTAAATATGTAAGAGATACAGCAACAAATACATTAGTATCCCTTGGAATTCATACAGCCACCAGGAGGCGCTATGAGTGTATCATCAAGTAAGCATATCTACTTGTTCTGAGGGGTAAGCTCATCATTCCATACATTTTTACATTCACTACCTAGTGACAACAGCTTTTTTAAACACATTTCATAAAGCCTCCAGGTGGCGCTATAACAGTCTCATGCCATGAGCATATTATTCCATTTAGAATTACCAACTCATCATGCAAATTTTTTGTCATGTACATTGAGTTAAATATGTAAGAGATACAGCAACAAATACATTAGTATCCCTTGGAATTCATACAGCCAGCAGAAGGCGCTATGAGTGTATCATCAAGTAAGCATGTCTACTTGTTCTGAGGGGTAAGCTCATCATTCCATACATTTTTTACATTCACTGCCTAGTGACAACAGCTTTTTTAAACACATTTCATAAAGCCTCCAGGTGGCGCTATAACAGTCTCATGCCATGAGCATATTATTCCATTTAGAATTACCAACTCATCATGCAAATTTTTTGTCATGTACATTGAGTTAAATATGTAAGAGATACAGCAAAAACTACATTAGTATCCCTTGGAATTCATACAGCCAGCAGGAGGCGCTATGAGTGAATCATCAAGTAAGCATGGCTACTTGTTCTGAGGGGTAAGCTCATCATTCCATACGTTTTTGACATTGATTGGATGAAGTATGTGAGAGGTACAGTAACAAGTACCAATATCCCCATACATTTGAGAAGGCTCAAATTCGAAGCGGTGCCACAGAAAGACCGTGCGACGAACTTCTGCGTTTTGATAACTTTTGGTCCATACTGTCTTAAGAGTCACCAGACAAATTTTCAGCTCGATCTGGCAATTTTCCTAGGAGGAGTTCGTTAAAATGCGAGATGAGCTGTTTTCACATACTAGGTGGCGCTGCAGCGCTTTCGTCCATAGTAAAGTTGTATAAACAGTGTCAGATTACTATATTTATTGAGGATGAGGTTTAGCTGAAATTTGGTGGGGTTTCTAACATGTTTAGGGTGTCAAAACAGCTAAAACATCTATTTTAGTAACATTCAAGGGGGCGCTGTGGAGGCACTCTTAGAGCGACGTCATATTGCGGCCTATCATTTATTCAGCCTTCCAAGCTCATCATGTCAGGCCGTTTTCGTGGACAACGGACAAACTAGAACGGAGATATACTCAAAAATATGTCAATTTTCGGCACATTTTGAAGGGGGAAATTCGTGGGGGCGCCACCCAAAGACCATTTTACGTACTGCTGCGCTTTTGATAACTTTTCATCCTAAATGTCTTCTGAGTAACCACACCAATTTTCAACCGGATCAGACATTTTACCTAGTAGGAGTTCGTCAATGTGCAAGGTGATGTTTTTTCAAAATTATGGGTTTTTTTCAAAATGGCCGACTTCCTGTACGATTTGGCGAAAACCTGTCAGAGACTTTTGTACTTGGCTAGAGGTGGTACATATGTCTACCGATTTTCGTGACTGTAGGTCGAACTGGCAGGGGGACCCCGGTTTTTCAAGGGGGCGCTGTAGAGCCATTTTTTATGCTACGATCCCGCCGACTTTGCCAGATCGCAATTTTTAGCGAGCTTGACCTTAGTGCCGAATTTGGTGAGTTTTCGAGCACGCCTACTAGGTGAATTTTGCGAGTTTGGCGGCAGATAAAGAATAATAATAATTAAAGCTGCAAGCAGCGATGGGCGGGCCCTCGCACGATGCATCCGCGGGATCCAAAGATGCCGCCCCTGGTCTTAAATTTTTTTTTGTCATGTACATTAAGTTAAATATGTAAGAGATACAGTAAAAAATACATTAGTATCCCTTGGAATTCATACAGCCAGCAGGAGGCGCTATTAGTGTATCATCAAGTAAGCATATCTACTTGTTCTGAGGGGTAAGCTCATAATTCCATAAATTTTTTACATTCACTGCCTATTGACAACAGCTATTTTAAACACATTTCATAAAGCCTCCAGGTGGCGCTATAACAGTCTCATGCCATGAGCATATACATCAATTTAGAATTACCAGCTCATCATGCAAATTTTTTGTCATGTACATTGAGTTAAATATGTAAGAGATACAGCAACAAATACATTAGTATCCCTTGGAATTCATACAGCCAGCAGGAGGCGCTATGAGTGTATCATCAAGTAAGCATATCTAGTTGTTCTGAGGGGTGAGCTCATCATTCTGTACATTTTTGACATTGATTGGATGAAGTATGTGAGAGGTACAGTAACAAGTACATTTATCCCCATACATTTGAGAAAGCTCAAATTCGAAGCGGTGCCACAGAAAGACCGTGCGACGAACTTCTGCGTTTTTGATAACTTTTGGTCCATACTGTCTTAAGAGTCACCAGACAAATTTTCAGCTCGATCTGGCAATTTTCCTAGGAGGAGTTCGTTAAAATGCGAGATGAGCAATTTTCGCATACTAGGTGGCGCTGCAGCGCTGTCGTCCAAAGTAAAGTTGTACAAACAGTGTCAGATTACTATATTTATTGAGGATGAGGTTTAGGCAAAATTTGGTGGGGTTTGTAACATGTTTAGGGTGTCAAAACAGCTAAAACGTCTATTTTAGTAACATTCAAGGGGGCGCTGTGGAGGCACTCTTAGAGCGACGTCATATTGCGGCCTATCACTTCATTCAGCCTTCCAAGCTCATCATGTCAGGCCGTTTTCGTGGACAACGGACAAACTAGAACGGAGATATACTCAAAAATATGTCAATTTTCGGCACTTTTTTGAAGGGGGAAATTCGTGGGGGCGCCACCCAAAGACCATTTTACGTACTGTTGCGCTTTTGATAACTTTTCATCCCAAATGTCTCCCGAGTAACCACACCAATTTTCAGCTCGATCTGGCAATTTTCCTAGGAGGAGTTCGTCAATGTGCAAGGTGATGTTTTTTCAAAATTATGTGGTTTTTTCAAAATGGCCGACTTCCTGTACGATTTGGGCGAAAACCTGTCAGAGACTTTTGTACTTGGCTAGAGGTGGTGCATATGTGTACCGATTTTCGTGACTGTAGGTCGAACTGGCAGGGGGACCCCGGTTTTTCAAGGGGGCGCTGTAGAGCCATTTTTTATGCTACGATCACGCCGACTGTGCCAGATCGCAATTTTTTGCGAGCTTGACCTTAGGGCCGAAATTGGTGCGTTTTCGAGCACGCCTAGTTGGTCAAATCTGCGACGATTGCGGCGGATGAAGAATAATAATAATAATAATCCTAACAGATACAATAGGGCTTCGCCGCACAGCTTCGCTGGCGTGCTCGGGCCCTAATAATTAAAGCTGCAAGCAGCGATGGGCGGGCCCTCGCACGATGCATCCGCGGGATCCAAAGATGCCGCCCCCCTTGTCTTACTTTTTTTTTGTCTTGTGCATTAAGTTAAATTTTGTAAGAGATACAGCAACAAATACATTAATTTCCCTTGGAATTAATACAGCCAGAAGGAGGCGCTATGAGTGTATCATCAAGTAAGCATATCTACTTGTTCTGAGGGGTAAGCTCATCATTCCATAAATTTTTTACATTCACTGCCTAATGACAACAGCTATTTTAAACACATTTCATAAAGCCTCCAGGTGGCGCTATAACAGTCTCATGCCATGAGCATATTAATCAATTTAGAAATACCAGCTCATCATGCAAATTTTTTGTCATGTACATTGAGTTAAATATGTAAGAGATACAGCAACAAATACATTAGTATCCCTTGGAATTCATACAGCCAGCAGGAGGCGCTATGAGTGTATCATCAAGTAAGCATATCTACTTGTTCTGAGGGGTGAGCTCATCATTCCATACATTTTTAACATTGATTGGATGAAGGATGTGAGAGGTACAGTAACAAGTACCATTATCCCCATACATTTGAGAAAGCTCAAATTCGAAGCGGTGCCACAGAAAGACCGTGCGACGAACTTCTGCGTTTTTGATAACTTTTGGTCCATACTGTCTTAAGAGTCACCAGACAAATTTTCAGCTCGATCTGGCAATTTTCCTAGGAGGAGTTCGTTAAAATGCGAGATGAGCTGTTTTCGCATACTAGGTGGCGCTGCAGCGCTGTCGTCCAAAGTAAAGTTGTACAAACAGTGTCAGATTACTATATTCATTGAGGCTGAGGTTTAGCCGAAATTTGGTGGGGTTTCTAACATGTTTAGGGTGTCAAAACAGCTAAAACATCTATTTTAGTAACATTCAGGGGGCGCTGTAGAGCTATTTTTAGAGCAGTGCCACATTGCGGCCTATCATTTTATTCAGCCTTCCAAGCTCATCATGTCAGGCCGTTTTCGTGGACAACGGATAAACTAGAACGGAGATATACTCAAAAATTTGTCAATTTTCGTCACATTTTTGAATGGTGAAATTCGTGGGGGCGCCACCCAAAGACCGTTTTACAAACTGCTGCGCTTTTGATAACTTTTCATCCCAAATGTCTCCCGAGTAACCACACCAATTTTCAGCTCGATCTGGCAATTTTCCTAGGAGGAGTTTGTCAAAGTGCAAGATGATGTTTTTTCAAAATTGTGGGGTTTTTTTCAAAATGGCCGACTTCCTGTACGATTTGGCGAAAACCTGTCAGAGACTTTTGTACTTGGCTAGAGGTGGTACATATGTGTACCGATTTTCGTGACTGTAGGTCGAACTGGCAGGGGGACCCCGGTTTTTCAAGGGGGCGCTGTAGAGCCATTTTTTATGCTACGATCACGCCGACTTTGCCAGATCGCAATTTTCAGCGAGCTTGACCTTAGTGCCGAATTTGGTGCGTTTTCGAGCACGCCTAGTTGGTGTATTTTGCGAGTTTGGCGGCAGATAAAGAATAATAATAATAATAATAATCCTAACAGATACAATAGGGCTTCGCCGCACAGCTTCGCTGGCGTGCTCGGGCCCTAATAATAATTAAAGCTGCAAGCAGCGATGGGCGGGCCCTCGCACGATGCATCCGCGGGATCCAAAGATTCCGCCCCCCGGTCTTACAAATTTAACTTAATGTACATGAGAAAAAAAAATGTAAGAGATACAGCAACAAATACATTAGTTTCCCTTGGAGTTCATACAGCCAGCAGGAGGCGCTATGAGTGTATCAAGTAAGCATATCTACTTGTTCTGAGGGATAAGTTCATCATTCCATACATTTTTTACATTTACTGCCTATTGACAACAGCTATTTCAAACACATTTCAGAAAGCCTCCAGGTGGCGCTATAACAGTGTCATGCCATGAGCAAATTATTCCGTTTAGAATTACCAGCTCATCATGCAAATTTTTTGTCATGTACATTGAGTTAAATATGTAAGAGATACAGCAACAAATACATTAGTATCCCTTGGAATTCATACAGCCAACAGGAGGCGCTATCAGTGTATCATCAAGTAAGCATATCTACTTGTTCTGAGGGGTAATCTCATCATTCCATACATTTTTTACATTCACTGCCTAATGACAACAGCTTTTTTAAACACATTTCATTAAGCCTCCAGGTGGCGCTGTAACAGTCTCGTGCCATGAGCATATTAATCAATTTAGAAATACCAGCTCATCATGCAAATTTTTTGGCATGTACATTGAGTTAATTATGTAAGAGATACAGCAACAAATACATTAGTATCCCTTGGAATTCATACAGCCAGCAGGAGGCGCTATGAGTGTATCATCAAGTAAGCATATCTACTTGTTCTGAGGGGTAAGCTCATCATTCCGTACATTTTTGACATTGATTGGATGAAGGATGTGAGAGGTACAGTAACAAGTACCAATATCCCCATACATTTTAGAAAGCTCAAATTCGAAGCGGTGCCACAGAAAGACCGTGCGACGAACTTCTGCGTTTTTGATAACTTTTGGTCCACAATGTCTTAAGAGTCACCAGACAAATTTTCAGCTCGATCTGGCAATTTTCCTAGGAGGAGTTCGTTAAAATGCGAGATGAGCTGTTTTCGCATACTAGGTGGCGCTGCAGCGCTGTCGTCCAAAGTAAAGTTGTACAAACAGTGTCAGATTACTATATTCATTGAGGCTGAGGTTTAGCCGAAATTTGGTGGGGTTTCTAACATGTTTAGGGTGTCAAAACAGCTAAAACATCTATTTTAGTAACATTCAGGGGGCGCTGTAGAGCTACTTTTGGAGCGGTGCCACATTGCGGCCTATCATTTTATTCAGCCTTCCTAGCTCATCATGTCAGGTCGTTTTCGTGGACAACGGATAAACTAGAACGGAGATATACTCAAAAAATTTGTCAATTTTCGTCACATTTTTGAATGGTGAAATTCGTGGGGGCACCACCCAAAGACCGTTTACAAACTGCTGCGCTTTTGATAACTTTTCATCCCAAATGTCTCCCGAGTACCACACCAATTTTCAGCTCGATCTGGCAATTTTCCTAGGAGGAGTTCGTCAAAGTGCAAGATGATGTTTTTTCAAAATTGTGGGTTTTTTTCAAAATGGCCGACTTCCTGTACGATTTGGCGAAAACCTGTAAGTGACTTTTCTACTTGGCTAGAGGTGGTGCATATGTGTACCGATTTTCGTGACTGTAGGTCGAACTGGCAGAGGGACCCCCGGTTTTTTCAAGGGGGCGCTGTAGAGCCATTTTTTATGCTACGATCACGCCGACTTTGCCAGATCGCAATTTTCAGCGAGCTTGACCTTAGTGCCGAATTTGGTGAGTTTTCGAGCACGCCTAGTTGGTGAATTTTGCGAGTTTGGCGGCAGATAAAGAATAATAATAATTAAAGCTGCAAGCAGCGATGGGCGGGCCCTCGCACGATGCATCCGCGGGATCCAAAGATGCCGCCCCCTGGTCTTACATTTTTTTTGTCATGTACATTAAGTTAAATTTGTAAGAGATACAGCAACAAATACATGAATTTCCCTTGGAATTCATACAGCCAGCAGGAGGCGCTATGAGTGTATCATCTAGTAAGCATATCTACTTGTTCTGAGGGGTAAGCTCCTCATTCCATAAATTTTTTACATTCACTGCCTATTGACAACAGCTATTTTAAACACATTTCATAAAGCCTCCAGGTGGCGCTATAACAGTCTCATGCCATGAGCATATTATTCCATTTAGAATTATCAGCTCATCATGCAAGTTTTTTTGTCATGTACATTGAGTTAAATATGTAAGATATATAGCAACAAATACGTTAGGATCCCTTGGAATTCATACAGCCAGAAGGAGGCGCTATGAGTGTATCATCAAGTAAGCATATCTACTTGTTCTGAGGGGTAAGCTCATCATTCCATAAATTTTTTACATTCACTGCCTAATGACAACAGCTATTTTAAACACATTTCATAAAGCCTCCAGGTGGCGCTATAACAGTCTCATGCCATGAGCATATTAATCAATTTAGAAATACCAGCTCATCATGCAAAATTTTGTCATGTACATTGAGTTAAATATGTAAGAGATACAGCAACAAATACATTAGTATCCCTTGGAATTCATACAGCCAGCAGGAGGCGCTATGAGTGTATCATCAAGTAAGCATATCTACTTGTTCTGAGGGGTGAGCTCATCATTCCATACATTTTTGACATTGATTGGATGAAGGATGTGAGAGGTACAGTAACAAGTATCGTTATCCCCATACATTTGAGAAAGCTCAAATTCGAAGCGGTGCCACAGAAAGACCGTGCAACGAACTTCTGCGTTTTTGATAACTTTTGGTCCATACTGTCTTAAGAGTCACCAGACAAATTTTCAGCTCGATCTGGCAATTTTCCTAGGAGGAGTTCGTTAAAATGCGAGATGAGCTTTTTTCGCATACTAGGTGGCGCTGCAGCGCTGTCGTCCAAAGTAAAGTTGTAGAAACAGTGTCAGATTACTATATTTATTGAGGCTGAGGTTTAGCCGAAATTTGGTGGGGTTTCTAACATGTTTAGGGGTGTCAAAACAGCTAAACATCTATTTTAGTAACATTCAGGGGGCGCTGTAGAGCTAATCTTAGAGCAGTGTCACATTGCGGCCTATCATTTTATTCAGCCTTCCAAGCTCATCATGTCAGGACGTTTTCGTGGACAACGGATAAACTAGAACGGAGATATACTCAAAAATATGTCAATTTTCGGCACATTTTTGAATGGTGAAAATCGTGGGGGCGCCACCCAAAGACCGTTTTACAAACTGCTGCGCTTTTGATAACTTTTCATCCCAAATGTCTTGCGAGTAACCACACCAATTTTCAACCGGATCAGACATTTTGCCTAGTAGGAGTTCGTCAATGTGCAAGGTGATGTTTTTTCAAAATTATGGATTTTTTTCAAAATGGCCGACTTCCTGTACGATTTGGCGAAAACCTGTCAGAGACTTTTGTACTTGGCTAGAGGTGGTACATATGTGTACCGATTTTCGTGACTGTAGGTCGAACTGGCAGGGGGACCCCGGTTTTTCAAGGGGGCGCTGTAGAGCCATTTTTTATGCTACGATCACGCCGACTTTGCCAGATCGCAATTTTCACACCGAGCTTGACCTTAGTGCCGATTTTGGTGCGTTTTCGAGCACGCCTAGTTGGTGTATTTTGCGAGTTTGGCGGCAGATAAAGAATAATAATAATAATAATAATCCTAACAGATACAATAGGGCTTCGCCGCACAGCTTCGCTGGCGTGCTCGGGCCCTAATAATAATCCTAACAGATACAATAGGGCTTCGCCGCACAGCTTCGCTGGCGTGCTCGGGCCCTAATTATCACAATCCTAAAGGAAACAAAAACGTATAAGACAATCCTTTTATTTCTTAAATAGACTAAGAATCATTTTAGCATATAAATTAATAATAACAGGAAAGGTAAATTTTAATTTCTTTGTATATAGTTCATACTACTTTCCAGTTGGTGGCGGTAATGCACCTTTAAGAAGACTTGCAAACTGCATTTAAACAGCAGATGAAGAAGAAGAACCTGGCGCTGGCCAGGAGAATTGATTGTTGTATAAAGTGAATGGCACTGACGGGGGAGCAGGCTCAGGGGTGGGGCCGAAGACCGTGAGTGACAGAAAGGCACAGCTCAGTTATTGCAGCCGCGTTCCTCCAGCCAAAGAACCCGTCAGCCAGGACAAAAACAGTCGCTAAAAGTCACCAGGAACTGCAGGAAAAGTCGTTAGATTAGTCGCTAGGATTTAATAAAAGTCGCTAGATTGTCTGAAAAGTTGCTAAATCTAGCGACAAAGTCGCTAAGTTGGCAACACTTAGCGCAACGAAGAGTGTTTGAGCAGATGCAGACATGGCTTTAATGAAATAGACTTTTAGCTTGTTACGCTCTCTGATTTCTCCTCTCGACGACTACAAGTTTTTGTCATAATGAAAAGCTAAGTCATGTTGACCACTGTTAGGATCTCGTGTGTACATTTAGGAAAGATCTCATACACAGAGACAGCTGATCAGGAGGAGCTCTATTATTACAAAATAAAGTAAAGCAAAGAAGAGAAGGCTAAAACAAAGGATATTTTTTATATTTTTAATATTAAGGACAGTGATTACTGAATAGTGTCACGGTGACGCAGTGGGTAGTACGGTCGTCTCACAGCAAGAAGGTCGCTGGTTCGAGCCTCGGCTGGGTCGGTTGGCATTTCTGTGTGGAGTTTGCGTGTTCTCCTCGTGATCGCGTGGGTTTTCTCCGGGTGCTCCGGTTTCCCCACAAGTCCAAAGACATGCGGTATAAGTGAATTGAGTAAGAACGATTGCAGATAGTGTTAAAGTGTGAATGAGTGTGTGTGAATGTTTCCCAGCGATGGGTTGCAGCTGGAAGGGCATCCGCTGCATAAAACATATGCCAGAGAGTTGGCGGTTCATTCCGCTGTGCCGACCCCGAAAGGGAAGAAAGCCGACATGAAGATGAATGATTACTGAATTACATATTAACAAAATAACTAACTAGACATAATTTCGAATAGCACATCGGTTAACGCAGACAAAGACAATTAATGCACCTGTCAAGAACAGCACAAACACAGTAGTATAAAAAGTGAGACTAATAAGTGAGGGTGCGTGGGTAGACAGCTGAAGGGACTAATGACAAATTAGACAGGGCCAAAGACCGACATAACAAGCCACGAGGTGAAGAGAGAACATAAACCAACACACAGATGATACAACCGCCTATCAGGGAAGTGCGAGGGAGTCACATGACAGGCGGGAACACCAAAGACGGAACTTGCCGAACTGAAATCGGCACAAAAAGAAAACAGAGCAAGACGGGGAACGCACGATCGGAAACAGGAGGGAGTACATAGGGAAGGACAGACAGCCGTGACGGCCGTAAACCCTGACAACCACACACTAAATTATCTATAACATGTTAATGGCATGTTGATTCGCTTTAGTTTTGTTTTAGAATTTTTACCTAAGTCAGTGTAGGAAGCTCACAATTGAAAACCTGGAGATCTTTGGGGTATCACAAGCTTTAATGTTGAACGCTGCAGTATGCCACTAATATAATGATTCACAACAGCGGTTAGACACAAATGTCATAAGAGGTCATGTCAGCTAAATCAAATGACAAACTAAGTCTTGCTAGCTACATGCTAAATACAAAATAACACCTTAATGAAATTTTTGTTAGGCATAAGGCATGTCGCTACACTAACAAAATATAAGCTATAGCTAGATGCTAATGATTTAATTTCTCTTTGAAGTAGTTGACATAAGCTGTTATGTCACACTGGGAACATGTCAAATACTCTATAACATACATAAGTAGTGATGTGTGGTTTGTGAACGATCTGTTCAAAAAAACAAATCTTTATAGTTATTCATGAGGTACTACTCTTCCTTGTGAACGATTCATTCTTTCCATCTCGTTCAGTCTCACGATTGTTCTCGATGGACCCAGAGGCGGAAATAGAAAAGAACAGTTCATTTGAATCGTTCTTCAACTCGTTCGTATTGTTCTCAATGCATTTCAATGGCTACAGTACCCAGATATAGAAACGAGCAGTTCATTTGAATCACTCTTCAACTCGTTATTTTCGTTCGCAATGCGTTTTAGATTCAGATTCAGATTTTATTTGTCACATACATATACATACAGAGTACGACGTGCAGTGAAATGTATTGTACGATTGTATTGTACCTGTAACCATTTAGGAAATAGATAAAAAGAATGAAAAATAAAATATAAATTATAAGAAAACAAAGTAGATATGAATTTAAATAAGTACTAAAATACAATATAATACAAATGAAATAAAGTACAAATGGAATACAATATAATACAAATGAAAATTAAATAAAGTACAAATGGAATAGAGTGCAAAATGCAGGAGATGTGACGTGCAAGAATGGCAAGTGATTTGTGTGTGACAGATGGTCACTAAAGTGCAGTGTGGATGTCTTTAAAGTGACTTGCGCTGTTTCAAGGGCACGATTGTGCAAACTGTGCGGAGTGTGAAGTGAATTTGTGGAGTGAGAGATTAGTGATGAGTGAAGGTTAGAAAGTCTGTCTTTATGTGCCCGGTGTGTCCCCGTTTAGAGTCCGAATGGCATGCGGGAAGAAGCTCCTCCTCATTCTCTCTGTGTTTGCCTTCAAGGAGCGGAAACGCTTTCCTGAACGCAACAGTGAGAAGAGTCCAATGTTAGGATGGCTGGAGTCCTTCACAATCTTCCTGGCTCTGGCTCTGCACCGCTTGTTATAGATGTCTTGCAGGTCTGGGAGCTCGGTGTGGATGGTACGCTCAGCTGAATGTACCACCCTCTGTAGGGCTCGCCGGTCCTGCATGGTGCTGTTCCCGAACCAGGAAGTGATGCTGCCCGTCAAGACGCTCTCAATGATGAGCGAAGAATCAGATACCAGCTTTTTTGCCATGTGTGCGAAAGGAATTTCCTGTGGTACAAACAACATAAGTTGTCACAGTGCAACATCAGTGCAAACAACATAAGTACAGTAAAGTGCAACACAACTAACAAGCAATTAACATAAAGCTATGAGGTAGAATATTTTGATGGATTGATGAAATGTAAACAAATGTGTAATGTGCTTAAGTGCAAAATGCAAGGAGATAATATGTGCGAGAGTCCAGGTGCAGGTGGGGAGTTATGAGTTCAGCTGACTGATTGCCTGGGGAAAGAAGCTCTGTTTGTGCCGTACAGTTCTAATGTTAGTGGCTCTGAAGCAGTGGCCAAAGGGCAAGAGCTCAAAAAGGTGGTGACCGGGGTGATTGGGGTCCAGAATGATTTTGTTAGCCCTCTTTCTCCCTCTGCTGGTGTACAGGTCCTGGAGGGAGAGTAGGGAAGCACCGATGATATTCTCAGCTGTGTAAATAGTCCTCTGAAGTCTACAGATATCTGCTTTAGAGGCGGAGCAAAACCAGATAATGATGGAGGAGCAGAGAACAGACTGGATGACTGCAGAGTAAAACTGGGTTAGCAGTGTCTGTGGAAGGTTGAACTTCTTCAGCTGGCGCAAGAAGTACCCCATCAGGACCTGGTAATTTCCATGTGAAAGTACCTGGATATAGAAACGAGCAGTTCATTTGAATCGCTCTTCAACTCATTTTTATCATTCTCAATGCGTTTCAATGGGTACAGAACCCAGATATAGAAACAAGACATTCATTTGATTCATTCTTCAACTCGTTCTTTTCGTTTGCAAGTCTTTTCAAAGGCTACAGTACACGGATGTTAGAGAAGTTTAGTTCATTTGAATTGCTTGTTCACATGTAATGCTATTTCACTCAGTATTGTGGTGATATTTCTCTTTTTTTTGTTGAAATTAATACTATAGCTCATTTTTCTCTGGACACTGTGAGCACATTATGGATTTTACCGAAACAAACGACCTAATATCAAAGTTTTGGAAGTATCAGAAGAGGTTTTTCTGTTGCATGTTGATAATAAAAACACGCAGATAAGCCAGTTTAATTTCACTTATTATTGTATTTTCCTCCTTTTTTGGAATCTTTTGTCATAACTATTTGCAAGTAATCTTGTTAGGGAATTAAGGAAATAATGGTTTACGGATGAACAAAAAGAACTAATCGTTTAAGGAGCAGTTCTGTTGAGTGAAGACAGTCAAAAGAACCGAGTCACCAAAATGAACGAAACTTCCCATCATTAACTTGAAGTGGTTGTTCAGTCTCTAATCAACCCTACAGACAAGAATGGTTCAAAGCCTAGATTTGTGACGCCCTCCTGGTGAATAAAAAACTTTTAAACATTTAACATTTTAAAAGATAACAACAGTGCCACTGAGAGGCATCGATAGACTTTGAGCGAGAGAGAGCGGGAAAGAGAAGTAAAAACACTGTTGCCAGCGCCTCAGTAAGAAAATTCGCTATGGGCTTGCCCAAAAGTCTCTAGATGATGTCGTGATGAAGGATGTGTGAGGGAGGGCGTAGGTTACTATTCTTGTGCAAATATGTAAATATAAAATTTTATAGTATTCATTGTTTTTAAAATAAAGATTCACAATCACGAAACCTTGCACTGGGAAAACCTGAAATTGTGATGATTGTGGAGTAGAATAAACAATAGAACATGTAATAAATGTAAAACATATGACATGGAAAGAAAAGAAACGGTGAAAGAGATTAGGAAATAATAACAGATCCTATAACAATAATCAATATCCTAAATGAAACAAAAACATATCAATCTTTTTACTTCTTAAAGGCACTAAGAATAATTTTAGAATATAAATGAATAATAATAGTAATAATACATATAGTAGTAAAGAATAGGAAAGGTTCGTTTTCCCTCTTTTCATATATCGTTCATAGTACTTTCCAGTTGGTGACGTTAATGCACCATTAAGAAGGCTCGCAAACTGCCCTTAAACAGCAGATGATTCAGCAGCGGTTCCTTTGTCTGAAAAAACGAGAGAACGAAAAAAGCCAGAACGAAAAAAAGGTTGCAAAAGTTGCCAGGAATAGCAGGAAATTTTTGCAAGGACCAAGTTGCTAGGATAAAAAAAGTAAAAAAAAAAAAAAAGTCTGAAAAGTCGCTAAATCTAGCGGCAAAATCACTAAAATTGTTATCAATTAATCAATTAAAAATTGTGTGTTCTTCATCAACCATCTTAACTCCAACCACGCCCTTCCACCTGTTCTTGATAAGGGTGAAATGCCGCCGCCTAGTGTCCACCACCATTATTACAAATAACTTTGGCTAATGAAAATACTAATGAAAACATGGCTTATTTAAGCATCGTGTTTATTCTTGGTAGCTATGTGCTAATGAGATAATAAGACATGTCACTATGTGCTAATATCATATAAAGTCATGATAGATAGATGCTAATGACATAAACAGGTACGTCAAAGACATCAAAGAGAGTTTAAGTCATGTTAGCAACATGCTAAATACGTTATAACATCCTAATGAAATTATTATTTATACTAGCATCATGTAAATTCTTACCTAATAAGCCATTTTGCCACATGCTAATATTATATAAAGTCATGTTAGCTAGATGCTAATGCCAGAAGAAGTCATGTCAATTTGGTTTAAGTCACAATAGCAACATTAAATACATTATAACATCGTAATGAAATGATGACTTATTTAAAATTGGTTAAAAACAACTATACTACTTAGGCATATCATGCAGTGTGTCTTATATTGGAGTGGTGAACTCTCCACACAACACAACACAGAAATTCTGAAAATGAATTTAATAATAGCATCAATTGTGACTCTCAATTTCTCTCTCTGGAAAAAGTCAAGTTCAGAAAGATTCAAACATTGTTATCAAGAAAAAAGCAACCAGTGTTTTGTTGATACGATGAGAGAAAATCTATTCTTTTTTCAGAGTGTCCTCCGCTCGGACTGGAGTCACACCGGGTCGAGGACGATCAGATTCTGGCATCCTCTTCATCTCATCATGGCCTCTCGGCTCTGAGAGGACGCCTGAACATGCAGGTGAGGACCACAAAACCCAACAAATGTCTGGAAAATATTTCTCTTTGTCGCTCTTGCATTTTAAGTAAGCTGTTGCTAAGCTTGCTTCTCTTAGATAATGCTGCAGACTTTTAAAAATAAAATAGCAATATAAATTTTGCTCCAACTCTGGCTTACATTTATGCCTTAACTGTTCCAAACAAAAGCTATATTTACCAGAAAAGAGCCACACTTGGGCCACGATTGGGCCATGTCTCAGCCAAATTAACATTTTATTATGTGTGTCCCCTGTCTTCCCTACCATGTAAAAATGATCTCTCCTCTGCCAGATTCAGACCAGGTTTGGCCCACACACCATACTGGTACTGCCGTGTTAGCATGATGACAGCCACTTTTGGGCCAATACTGGAACAAGTTATAAATACATTTAAGATCTGTCTTTTTTTATGACACTGAAAAAACACCACCTCTGTCAGACTTTGGCTGTATTTTGCCCAGATACCATTTTACGGTTTAATGTCAAACCCTGTATTCTGACTGAGAAGTGGTTTGTTTGGAAATTGTTATAATACTTTCTTCGTCTTGCAACTGCTCGTTGTTCCCACAGAGCTCCGCGGACGAGGAGGATGTGTACGGCGGAGCGTGGTGTGCAGATACGGAGGAGAAAGAGCACTGGTTTCAGGTGGACTCCCGTCGAGAGGTGGAGTACACCGGCATCATCAGCCAGGGCAGGAACTCGGAGACACAGTTAAGAGAGTTCTAAACATGTTTAATGCCTACACAGTGAGTGAAGGAATGGATAAACTTCCCTCTCTCGTCCAGGAACGACTTTGTCTCTTCGTTCTTTGTGGCTTTCAGTAACGACAGCCGTGATTGGACGGTGCTTCATGATGGTTATGCTGAGTGGGTCAGTTACGAATGTTACGAACATTGTTCAGAAGGTTCGAAAGCTGAGGTTGGGTTGATTTCTCTGCAGCTCTTCTACGGGAACGTGGATAAAGAGACTCCGGTGCTGGTGGAGTTCCCGTACCCGTTGGTGGCCAGGTACATGCGCATCCTCCCGCAGAGCTGGAATGGGAGCCTGTGCATGAGGGTGGAGGTGCTCGGCTGCCAGTTACCCAGTAAGTGAAAGAGAGAGTGAGAGAAGAGAGAGATAGAGGGAGAGGACGGAGGGAAAGAGAGAGCGAAAGAGAGAGTGGGAGAGGGGATATATAGGGAGAAAAGGGAGAGAGGGGGAGAGCGGAAGAGAGGGAGGGCAATAGAAAGAGAGGGTAGAGATAGAGGGAGGTAGAAAGAGAGAGATGGGGAGAGAGGGAAGGCAGAGAGAGAGGAGAGAGGAAAGGAAAGAAGAAATAGAGATAGTGGAGAGGAAAGGAAGAGAAAGAAAGAAAGAAGAAGATAGAGACATAGAGAGGAAGAAGGAGAATAAGGAGAGAGAAGGAAGAAAGAGAGAGATGGGAGAGACAGAGGGAAGAGAGTAAGAAAGAGAGAGAGAGGGAATGAAGGCAGGGAGGGAAATAGAAAGAAGGAAGAGAGGGGTAGAAATAAAGAGTGGAAAGAGAAGGGGGAGGGAGAGAGGGGAGATCAGAGAAATAGAGGGGGAAGAGGGAGAGAGAGGAGAGAAGGGGGATAAAGAGAGGAAGAGTGAGAGGGCAGGAGAGAGAGAGAGAGAGAGAGAGATAAAGATTTCAGTTATAAAAACCAGACACAAGTGGACTTAAGGTCATTCTCTGAGAGCTCTCATTAAAGAACATTCAGAACATCAAAGAAAACTCGTAACAGGAACGATCTGCTTTCACCAGCAAGCTACCCGACCGAGAACGACGTTCCGCCTACGGACGATCTGGATTACAGGCATCACAATTACAAAGAGATGAGACAGGTGAGCGCTAGCGAGCACTCAGCTTGTGCTCAGAACATAACTTTGTTTGTTTGTGTGTGTGTGTGTGTGTGTGTGTGTGTGCGTGTGTGTGTGTGCGTGTGTGTGTGTGTGTGTGTGCGTGTGTGTGTGTGTGTGTGTGTGTGTGTGTGTGTGTGTGTGTGCGTGTGTGGTGCTGTGCGTGTGTGTGCTTGTTTTATGCGTGGTCGACAGATGATGAAGCTGATCAACGAAGAGTGCCCCAACATCACCAGAATCTACAACATCGGAAAGAGCTTCCAAGGGCTGAAGATGTACGCCATGGAGATCTCAGACAACCCCGGAGAGCACGAGACAGGTCTGAAATATTTCTGTAGATCCCTCCCCCTCATTAGCATTAACCCTGCCCCTCTAACGCGGAGGAACAACCGGCCCAAAAGCTTTCACACCACTATAACCCCTGCGAAGCTACGCATGTCAATCGATTTTCAAAGATTAACTACTGCTGCAAAATCCTTTCCTCACAGTTCACCTGACCTGGCTGTGGCCCACTGTAGCCGCTACATTTCTATGCATGATTGGACCAAGTTTTGAATCCAGATCCATAACTGGCCCAAACTCCAGCCAAGTTAGGCTTAAAGTTGATATCTGGCTCATGGGTTTTGTGTCACATTTAAAACAACACCACAAATTCCAGACTCGAAGAATGTTAGGCCCACATACGGTATGCCAGTGCCAGATGAATGCCAAACTAGGGCCAAACTGTTTTGCTGACTTTTTTTCTGAAATTGGAGCTGGTGTTGACTCAGCAACAAAATAAAAACAAATGTGGATTTTTAAATAATTGCCTGGCATTGGTGTACCTTGCATGGGCCAAACATGGTGTGGTAGAGGTGATTTCGATATTTATCAGCTTTAGTTAGACATAAAATGTAATGTTTGTTCAGCTGAGGCTTGGGCCAGTCAGGCTCATGTATGGCATAAGCACTAATTACTCAATCCAAACATGGGCCCATGGTTTTGGAAATAGTTTTGGAGATGGTTTTGAGTCTGAACAAACATCCCCTGACTCAGCAACAAAATAAAAACAGTGGCATTGGCGTACTGTATATGAACCAAACATGGTCCAGTTGTGGCAGAAGTGATTTCGATTTTTATGCAGCTCAGAAGACTTTAGTTAGAGATAAAATGTAATTTTAGCTTGGCTTAAGCTTGGCTCAGTCACGGCTCATGTGCGGCAGGTAAGCACCAGTTACTGAATCCAGACACGAGCCAATGATTGGCCACACTTGGCACATAACTGACCCAACCTATAGTGAAGTTAGCTTTTAATGTAATGTCTGGCTAATGAGTTTTGTCAAAACGTGGCCTGAATATTTTGCTGACTGGGAAGTGTCTTGTACTTTTTATTCTGAAATTGGAGATGTTGTTGATTCTAAACAAACACAATTCAAATTTGGATTTATATGGGACATTTGGAAATGGCATACCATTTGGGGGCCAAACACAGTCCGAATGTGACCTTGATGATGTAATATTAGCTCGGGCTGAAGCTTGGGTCAGTCACGGCTCATGTCCGGTGAATAAGCACGAGTAATGAAGTCCAGACATGGGCCAAAGATGGGCCACACTTGGCACAACTGGCCTAAACTTCAGCAACGTTAGCTTTAAAATTAAGGTCTGGGCCATTTAGATTTGTCCCACACTAAAAACAATACCACCACGTCCAGATTCTGACCATTCTTGGCCCATATACGGTATAGAAGTGTCACAGGAAATCCAGATGTAGCCCAAATCGTTTTTTCTGACTGGGGAGTGTCATTCATCTTCAAATTTGCACATGAATGGGTTCTCAGAGATCGCACTTGGTTCCCCAGGTGAACCAGAGTTCAGGTATACAGCGGGTCTCCATGGAAACGAGGTTCTGGGCAGGGAGCTTCTGCTGCTGCTCATGCAGTTCCTCTGCAAAGAGTACAACAACGACAACCCTCGAGTGCGCCGCATGGTGGAGAGAGTCCGGATACACCTGGTGCCCTCGTTGAACCCGGACGGCTACGAGCTGGCTTACGAGACGGTGCAGCAAGAGACTCTTTCCTGAGCTTAATCAAGGAGCACCTGTGTTTGTTCTCAAAGATGCAGAATCAGGTTTTTGATGGTGCAAGGTCGGCCAGACTCACCCGGAAGCTACTTTTGCTGAGGTCCAGGAGAGGCTTTGACAACTCTGGCTCATAAAAATCACATATTGCATCTTTAAAACCGTGAGGTGCCCCTCATCCCCTCAGGGCGTGGTTTGTTTGCAAAAAACAATCAACATTTTCCAAATGTTTTTATTATTTTTACTTGTTTTTGGTGTAAAAGTCTAAAGGTTGGGCTGAGGCGGATTAGGACTGGAGTAGGGGGTTTGTACCACAGCAGATAACATTACTTAAAAACGAATAAACCACATCATACTTACTCATTATAATTAATTAAAACATTTAATACCAATTGAAAATTGTGAAATAAATAAATAAAAATACAGGCTTTAATAGCAAAGTTTACAATTGCCCAGCTCTGGCTCACTCACGCTGTCTAACTTAGCTCAAGTACCACAATACTTACGACACATGACTGGGCCTATTGCTAAATTCAGATAAGGGCCAAAGTCAGCCTTGTTAGCCTCTGGCTCATGAGTTTCTTTTACTACATAACTACAACGCCACCACAACGTGGTGTTGGATCTGGTGTTGAGTTTTAAACAAACACAATTAATATTTGGATTTATCGGTGTACTCATGAGACATGATTTATGAACACAATCGCAAAACAGCAATTTATTACTTTCCTCAAGCATGAATTAAACTCATACCTTGATATCAATGAAGAATGTGATCACATTGCAAGCATCATGGAGGGAGAAAGAAGAGGGAAAGAGAGGAAAGAAGAGAAAAAGGAGAGAGACGAGGGACGCAAAATACGTCCACCCGTAGTGTAGGAGAGAGCGAGAGAGAGTGAGCGAAAGAGAGGGCCCCTAAGCCTTGAGAATCACTTCAGTATAAATCCCGCCTCTCTACATCACTTCCTGTTTCCTCCCAAACATACATACATATACAATCTTATTTGAGAATTACTTACAATGATTAAATATTCTATTACATTGGGAATGCCTGGAATTGACATACAGGTTCCAGGAGTGGCAGGTGTAATTTAGACTTCATATGAAACAGACAGCAAATGTAATGTTAATTTGGCTTGGGCCAGTCACAGCTGAGGCTTGGGGCAGTCATGGCCCAGATTTGGTCCTCATCTAGAGTCCTTAACCATAAATCAAGAGAATTAGTGTTTTCTGTCGACCCTTGGTTTGGAACTATCAGACATCAAAACTTTTGGCTACCATAAAGATAAACTTTTTAGCATTTAGGCAACAGAGACATCTGCTCAGTGTCACTCTAGCTATTGATGAGCAGGGTCCTTAGTCAGGGGCCTATGCAAACACCAAAAACGTGTGACTGGCCCATGTTTCAGCCATGATTGGCTTATCTTGAGTCACAAGAGCCAGACCTTGTTGGGCCACATACTGCTGAATAAATGGCCCATTATTAGCCCAAGTTTCTGCCACATTCACCTTAGGTTTATTGTCTGGCCCATGCATTTTTTCTTCATGAAACACAATGCCACCTCTTCCAGACTTGCACCATGTTTGGCCCACAAACTTCCAGATAAATGCCAAAACCGGCCCATAATTGGCCCAAGTTTCAGCCACATTCCCCTTAAAATTAATGTCTTGCTTATGAGTTTAATGCCACATTAAATACAGTGCCAACGTACCCAGACTTGGACATTATTTGACCCACATACTGCCAAATAAAATGGTTCTCTACTGTGTATTGATGTGTAGGGCTCTGAGATGGGCACCTGGGCATTGGGTCACTGGACGGAGGAGGGATATGATATCTACCAGAACTTTCCAGACCTAAACAGTGTTCTGTGGGGAGCAGAGGACCGCGACTGGGTGCCTCGCATCATTCCCAATCACCACATTCCAATCCCAGAGAACTTTCTCAATGGCTCCGTGAGTAAAAACTCCATTTACACGCCTTTTATTCAAGGCATCTCAACTCCTTTAACAAACAAAAACCGACTCCAGGTCGCAGTGGAAACTAAAGCCATTATCAGCTGGATGGAGAGGACGCCTTATGTTCTTGGCGCGAATCTTCAGGGAGGAGAGAAGATTGTAGCATACCCCTTCGACATGCAGCGCCCACCGCAGGGCAGAGCTCCGCCAAAGGTCGAGTACCACAACATGAACCAGGAGACGTGGGCCAGGATCCAGCGGCAGAACGAGGGCGCTCTCCGCGAGACGGCGGATGAGAACCTGTTCCGCTGGCTCGCCATGACCTATGCTCGCAGCCACCTCACCATGACTGACAACCACCGTGGATCCTGTCACACTGATGACATCACCGGCGGACAGGGCATCATCAACCGCGCCAGCTGGTTGCCGACTGTCGGAAGTATGTAAATGCTTAATCTTAACCTTAAGTGCTTTGTGGCCTTTTCCTCCAAGTTCTGATACCTGTATTTTTTGGTAGTCGTTTGGTTCTAAAAGCGAGTCAAGTTGAGCAAAAGTGAGGCTCCTCGGAAAGCCCCGTATGAGGTACCGAAGAGTCTGAGCTCCTCCTCTACCCTCCACTGAGCTTAACCAGTACTTCTTCTACACATGGAAAATACCCAGAGGTCTCATGTCAAAAATGACACATAACTGGGCCAAACTTCAGCCGAGTTAGCCTTCAATTGAATGTTTGGCCCATGGATTTTTTGCCACATTAAAAACAATATCACCTCATGCAAACTTTGATGTGTTTGACCCATATACCTCCAAATAAATGCCAAAAACAGCCTGTGATTAGCCCAAACTTCAGCCATGTTGGACTTAAAGTTAATGTCTTGTCCACAAGTTTTGTGGCAAATTAAAAACAATGCCACAACACAGAATATGTTTCTGTGATAGAACCGGCATATGCTGAGATGAGTAAATCAGAACCGTTTTAAGCGTACGCACAATCTAAGCTTTCTCCGTACGTTTTCGTAGAAATTCATGCTAGGGTTTGTACAGGTTTCCTGTAAAACAGTGTCCATCACTGATTTTTTTTCTCTTGCTCTAGGCATGAACGACTTCAGCTACCTGCACACAAACTGCTTTGAGATCTCCATCTTTCTGGGCTGTGATAAGTTTCCACACGAGAGTGAACTGGCGCAGGAGTGGGAGAACAACCGCGAGGCTCTACTGGCCTTCATCGAACAGGTTATGAACACATCCGAGTCTAGCGTTAGCATGTTTGGATGCGTGAAAGCTTCTAAAGTGTTTCCTGGGCTCCTCAGGTGCATCGAGGCATTAAAGGAGTCGTGAGGGATGCTGCCGGGAATCCTCTTGCAAACGCCACTGTGTCCGTGGAGGGGATCAATCACAACGTCAAAACAGGTAACAGAATGTCTGGCAATCCATCAGATCTCACTGGTCCCAGACATTTACACTGCTCTCCCAACACAAAGAGCGATATATGTTGCGAGAAGATGATCCTACAGAAACTTCACTCCCACGACAAACAGTGCCACCTGTAACAAATGGATGATAATGCAAGAGCTGCTCTCCCAGGACAAACAACACTGTCTGTGGCGAGAAGATGATACTGTAGAAACTGTTCTCCCATGACAAACAGCGCCACCTGTGGCTAATGTATGATACTGCAAGAGCTGCTCTCCCAGGACAAACAACGCCATCTGTGGCGAGAAGATAATATTGAAGAAACTGCTCTCCCATGACAAACAGCACCACATGTTGCTTATGGCTGATACTGCAATGGCTACTCTCCCACGACAAACAGCGTCACTTGTGGCTAATGGATGATACTGCAAGAGCTGGTCTCCCAGGGCAAACAACGCCATCTGTGGCGAGAAGATAATATTGAAGAAACTGCTCTCCCATGACAAACAGCGCCACATGTTGCTTATGGATGATACTGCAAGAGCTGGTCTCCCAGGGCAAACAACGCCATCTGTGGCGAGAAGATGATATTGCAAAAACTGCTCTCCCATGACAAACAGCGCCACCTGTGACTAATGGATGATACTGCAAGAGCTGCTCTCCCATGACATACAGCGTCATCTGTGACGAGAATATGAAACTGCAGAAACTGCCCCAAAACAAACAGCACCACCTGTGGCTTAAAGATGATACTGCAAGGTATGCTCTCGACATGACAAACAGCGCTACCTGTGGCTAATGGATGATACTGCAAGAGCTGCTCTCCCACGACAAACAGCACCATCTGTGGGGAATGATACTGTGGAAACTAGACTACCATGATAAACAGTGCCACCTGTGGCGAGATGATAATACGGCAGAAACTGCTCTAAAAGAACAAATAGTGCCACCTGTTGCGAGAGGATGATACTGCCGAAAATACACTCCCAGGACAAACATCACCACCTGTAGGGAAAAGATGATACTGCAGAAACTGTATCAGGATTAACAGCAATGCTCACCCAGTACTCTAGAGAACGACTCAGAGTGGTATAATTTATTGCATGTTAATATAAAATCAGTGTTATTCACCCTACTCAATGCCAGAGGATGAGATAACCCCTAAAATACTGTTAAGCTGTCTGAGTGAGTAAGGGGCTTCGATGGCTGCAGTATCATCCCCTCGCCACAGGTAGCACTGCTTGTTCTGAGAATTAGGAGCTTTCCTCTGGAATGCTGTCAGCAGCACTTTGAATGTCCTTGTGCAAAGATCACGGTTTATTCTTTTTTGTCGCTGTTGGTGTGAACCTCTGGTCTGTCAGAAAGTCTTGATCTTTTCCTCGTATGGTAATGATTTCTTCTCTTGTGTCTCCTCACAGCTGCTGCAGGTGACTTCTGGCGTCTCCTCAACCCGGGCGAGTATCGCGTCACTGCCCGAGCGGAAGGTTACTCCTCTCAGACGCGTCTCTGCATCGTCGGCTACGACGCTAATGCGACCCCATGTAGCTTTACTCTGGCCAAATCAAACCGGGCTCGAATCCAGCAGATCCTCGCTCAGAGCGGGAAGACAGCGCGCCTGATCCCTAACAATACTCGAAGCACCAGTAACACCATAACCAAAGTGCCTCCGGAGCTTCAGAATGAGCGTCTGCGCAGGATACGGTTGATGCGCATGCGCAAGCTACGAGCGGAGCGGATGAAAATCAGCACGACCCCTGCCACTACCACAACCCCTGCGCCGGCGATGACAGCAACCACCGAGTCCTCCTGGTTCGACTCCTGGTTTGAGGCGGACACGGCAAGCATGCAGGACTATACCATCAAGTACAAGATTGATGACGATTAGAGCGGAGCGAGAGTTGGAGTAGACGCCTCATTTTTGTGCGGTTTAAGACTTTCCTTCATCCTCGAACCTCACTCCTGAAAGCATCCTGTGCAAGGACACGAGGCTAAATATTCCTCAATCACGAATATTCCGTTTATTAATCATTCTGCTACGATTGCTAAACAAACAGCACCGTCTAATCAGCAAATGAAAATTTTACTAAGTTTGAAATTTGTCTGGCATTCTTCTGGCATATGTAGGTCAAACATGGCCTGAGTCTGGCAGAGCTGATAAGGTATAAGCAACACAGAAGACATTAAATGTCATTTATATTGGCTCAACTTTGGTTAGACGTGGCCTATTTGTTATCTTATCTAGTACAACCGGTGTTAATCTGGCTTTGGCATACAACATCTGGGCCATGCATGATCAGAGTCTTGCAGATCATTTATAACTCTGCACAGAAAACATTGGCCAAATATTACACTTAGCTAGAGACCTGCCTAAACAATCTGAATCGAGTAGACGATCACAGAACAGTCGATGACGCTATAGGAACATTGTAGTGATTTGTTGATCATGCTAGTAGCTTGCTAATCATGCTGGTAATACGGTCGATTCATGGTTACACGGCTGAGCCATACACTTTTCTAGAAAAATCAGAGATTAGCCAAAATGCTTCATCGACTGTTCAGTGACTGTGACTCTGACCTACTCTCTGTCAGATCTGAATTTCACAACCTGAATTTTGTGGTTTTAATTCTAGAATATTAAATTTGATGTTTTTACATTTTTCTTCTTAAAAACTTCAAGCTGTATTTTTACAAACTGAACATCTGTAAAAAAAAAAAAAAAAAAAAAAAGGAAGTTTGAACATACATCTATAAATGATTATGCCTTTAAAAAAATCAGTGGTTTTAAGTTTCAGAAGTTCAATATTCAATTTACAAAATTCAAAATAACAAATTCAAATTCGAAGAAAGAAATACAAATTCAAAATCTTTTTTCATGGCATATAATATTCCGGTTTATTAAATTACAATTGAAAATAATTCAAATCAACACAATTCAAATTCAGAATTTTTAGGCAGATCTCTAGCTCCATAAAACTGGGGATAGATGTGGCCTTGTGGCTCTTGTCTGGTGCCGCTGGTGTTAATCTGTTTTACAAAACTCTGCTGCCCGGATCATCACCAAAACTCCTTCCACTCACCACATCTCCCCGCTCCTGCAGCAGCTTCACTTGCTCCCCGTTCAATATCGCATCCAGTACAAACTCCTACTCATTACATTCAAGTCCATCCATAACCAGGATCCTACTTATCTCACTGAACTTCTTCATGTCACCACACACACCCAGGCCAGGCAGGGCCTTCAGCCGCTCTGCTCCCCGTCTTTGGAACTCCCTCCCCCCTGACATTCGAAACCTTGGCACTTTATCAATTTTTAAATCCAGACTTAAGACCCCATCTCTTCAAGATAGCATACTCCACTTAATCTTGTTTTTGTTTTATTTATATTATGTTGTCTTTTATCCTTGTCTTGTTCATATATTGCCTGGTTGATTCTGTACGGTGCCCTTGAGTGTCGAGAAAGGCGCCTTGAAATAAAATGTATTATTATTATTAATCTGGCCAGAAATTGTCCGAATCAGAGATTTTCAGTTTTTATTTCAGCACATTTTCCAAAGTATTTTCAGAGCTGGGTCAGGTATAAATTAGGTTGAGTTATTATGCGTTTACAGTCAGAGGATCCAGAAAGTTTCTTCTTATACTCAAACAATACAAGGCTGAAGAGTTTTTTTTTTATTTTTACAAATTCAAGCTATTAATTCCAGATCATGCTCTCTGTGGATCAGAGTCTAACGAATCAAAATATGTTTATTTAACGGAAGTATTTGTTTTTAATAATAAGGTTTTTTTTTAATTGAATAGCTTTAATGAGTGTGTGCACAGACTATGGGTGTACAATACAACATGATTACACGACAATCACGTGTCCAAGATATCAGCAAATAATTGTGTAAACTAAAGGTACTGAAAGTATTTCAACGTTATCTAGAATGAATAAGAAGCTTCTAGACTTGTTTAGTAACAAATCTTTGAAGACGAAAAAATCTGGTTAATTTATCTTCATTTTCTTTTTATAATTGTTTCCAAACCACATTTGGACCAAATTTAGGTTTGTCAAGTTATGTTGAGGGAGTGCTGAATGTGAGAGGCGGAGAGAAAGCCCATGTGCTGTGACGTCAGGTGACTTCATTTTTTTGTATAGATGTTTTTACATCGTAAATTAATAAAAACATTTAGAGAGCATGTGTCGGAAATGTAAAATATATATTTATAATAATAAAAATTAATTGAATGATACAAAATCTAAATTCTGCTTTTAATTAAAATTCTATTTATAACCACTTTTAGTGGAGGACGTGTCAGAAATGTCAAATAAAATGTACGTATAATTTTTTAATACGGCGTTAAAAAATCGTGGTCATTTTAACGGAATACAGAACGTGACGATCAGCATTCTGACGTGGCGAACACGAATTCTGAGCTTTTATTTTGAAACTTTACTTCCTGTCAGCTAACACGCCTTCAAAAAATATTAAATTTACTGAATAAATCCTTCACCAAACTCGAAGTACTCTGAACATTATAGATATTAAAATCCATCATAAAAAATAGTCGATTGAGCGTTAGGGGGGTTGTTGCATCATATTTGTTTCGTTTGCGAAAATGTGAAGGCCTTTTATTTTGAAATTCTAGTTCCCATCAGCTAACAAGTTTGTGTCAAATACCGGAGTAGTTCAGAGCCTAGCTCGTCCAGCAAACCCGAATTAATCCGAATCCCAGCGACAGTGTAAACCATCATAGAACTAATTATTAATGATAATGTCCTAACATCCGCTCAGAAACATTTGGCAGTTTTGATTTGTGCTGTTTTGATTTGCTTTTAGCGGGTTAGCTTCAGCAGTGACCGTTAAACTGAGCAGGTAAGGGTGGCGTCTAAACAGTTGTGGGTCTAACATCTCAATTCTCCTTGCTTAACATTTAGATGTAATGAAAGCTCACAGCATGGTTGATTTTGTTGAGGTTTTGAGGTGTTTGTAGCTGGTTATCGCTGAGTAGCTGTTAACAGCCTGTTGAGCACGCTTAATGGTGACACATCTAAACCGAGGAGCATCGTGTTTATTAAGCTTTTATGATTTAGTTTTCCTCTTCAGTCACCGCACGTGCGCATTCACTATTTATGAGTGTCGTGCTAGTTTAGTCTAACGCTTCTGTTGTATAATGAGGCAGATAAATGTGTTTAATGCAAGCGCTTTAAGATGAAACGCATCTTTCATGTTGTTTTAGGTTAATTTTGTGTAACAGTGGGATTAAAAATGACTGCTGCCGTGTACACAGTCTGTTTTCATTTCAGTTTAATAATGTTGTTAACACGGTTTTGCTGTATTCTTTAACATTAGTGCAGACCTTTCCACACTACTTTTGCCAACTCCTCAGTAAGAAAAGGCGCTACTTGCGGGGCCAAAAGTAGCTAGAAGGTGTCGTCGTTTAATTTGCATTAATACACGTGATGGGCATGACGCACATTACGCGCCCCCAATTGATTTTTATCAACGCAAACATTAAACTATTGCAGGTACCCGTGTTTCATATCACTAAATGTACATATATGGCGTTACAAAACAGACATGTAATGGTAAATTAAATAATAATGCAATCAATGAGAACGGATTGACGTTTTGCGGTTCCTTGAAAATGAAAGGTTTGATCTGTGATTTTAAACGTTAATCACATCAATTTTGATTTCACGTTTTGTGTCTTGAAATTAATATCTAAAAAAGTATGTTTATAGTGTCAAAAGGTTGGGTTACATAGTATTATATGTAATGATGATGATGAATGTTGTGCGAGGGAGGAAAACCTCACACAAGCATAGGGTTCTATTCTTGTGCAAATATGTAAACAACAATTTTTATAGTACTTTTTATAGATTTTTTTTTGTATTAAAGACCCACATTATCGAAATATTGTGCCGCCGGTAAAACCGGGAATTGTGACAATTGTGGAGTGCAGGAAATAATAGAACATGCAATACTTAAATGGAAAGGAAATAAATTATTTACATGCATTTGGCAGACACTTTTGTCCAAAGCGACTTACATTAGGTTAGCCACACACTATGCGTCTCTTTGCGGAAAATGATGAAAGAGGTAGGGAAATAATAACAGAGCCTTCAACAATTATCAAAATCCTAAAGGAAACAAAAACATATATGGCAGACTTTTTATTTCCTAAAAAGACTGACTAATTTTAGAATATAAATTAATAATAATAGGAAAAAGTTATTTCTCCTCCGTCAAGTATAGTTCATGCTACTTTCCAGTTTGTGGCGGTAATGCGCCATTCAGAAGGCTTGCAAACTGCCTTTAAACAGCAGATGAAGAAGAAGAACCTTGCGTGGTCGGGGGCATTGATTATTATATAAAGTAAATGGCACTGACGGGAGCAGGCTCAGGGGTGGAGGCGAAGACCGTGAGTGACAGAAAGGCCCAGCACAGACATTGCAGCAGTATCACAGTATATAAAAAAAGGCACTAGGCGGTAAAAAAAAGTCGTTAAATCTAGCGACAAATTCTCTAAGTTGGTAACAATGTTTCACACTGCATTGATTTTTTTTTGGGATGGGAAATAAGCAGTCGTCGGGGGATTCTACTTCCTGTGGTGTTAATGCAGTTACCACGCTGCGTCCCAATTCTAACACTTTTACTGAACCTTTAAGGTAGATACTTTTTAGTGTGTGAGAAGGGAGATTGTACGATCTGAGATGTACTGAAACGTCATGTTTACGGAAGTAGTTTTGATCACGCTGGACGTGTGCGAGAACTACTTTCTACGATAAATTCAGGAGACTTTTTGCGATCAGAGAGTGGCTCACCACCTTCTGCTGAGAAGAGCAGTTATTGTTTGTTGAGAAACTTCTTGGAGTGCTCTTATCTCTTTGGTCCTGGCAGCCCCATCCAAGCAAAGTAGTCTCTAAACTTCTGTCAGATAGCATCTTTAGGGCCCTTATTAGCATCTGACTAAATAATTCCAAATGTAACACCTTAGAACATTGCACCAGAAACCAACCTATTAACTGTCAAAACCTAACATTTGGTATTGAAACAGTGTCCATACCATGAAAACATAAAAAAAACTTATGACACTAATGTGGTCAACACCGATATTCTGTTTAATATAAAATCAGATTTCTTACACCAAAAGCAGTAATCATAAATGAATAAATCTCAGAACTTAACCTTGACATACTATGTCTAACTGAAACCTGGCTCACTCCAAACGATTATTTTGGATTAAATGAGGCGAGACTCAGAAATTACTGTTATAATCATGAACCGCACTCAACTGGCCGTGGTGGGGGTGTTGCTACGACATCTAGAAATACCCTAAACACAATAAAAAAAAACATGAATTTAAATATTTTGAAGTACTTGTGCTCAATATTACACCGGCAGAATCAAAACAAAGATGTGCATTCTCTGTAACATTAGCTGTTGTCCACAGGCCACCAAAACACAATTCTAGCTTTTTTCAATAATTTGCTGACTTAACATGTTGACATGTTTTGGTCGAAAGCAAATAAAATACAGTTTTTTTTTGGAGACTTTAACATCTATATCGATGACAAAACAGACTTGTTGGGTATTGCCTTTACAGACCTCCTAAATGTGAATTTAAGCAAAATGTTGCCGTAGCAACTCGCAGCCTAAATCACAGTCTAGATTTGGTTCAGTCTCATGGCATTAACCTCAGTGACATTGTTATATCGCCTCAAAGTGAGGACATCTCAGACCATTATTTTATATCTTGTGCTTGGCATACTGTAAACATTAGCAGTAGCATTCAACGCTATCAACTAGGGAAAAAAATTAACCAAAATACTAAAGAAGCATTTATAAGAAACCAACCAGATATTACTCAACTTTCTAGTGTACCTGCAGATGAAAATGAAACAATCACCTCCAGTATGAATAATATTCTCCCTAGACAATGTAGCCCCGCTTAAATTAAAACCAGTCAGAGATAGACAGGCCACTCTGTGGTCTGATGATAATACAAAGGTGCTAAAAAGACAAACCAGAAACTATGAGCGTAAATGGAAAAAACTAGATTGGAAGTATTCAAAATTGCCTGGAAAGAGAGCATGTCTAAATATAGACTAGCACTAAAAACTGCAAGAACTAACTACTTTCACAAATTAATAGAAACAAATCAAAATAACCCACGCCTCTTATTTGAAACAATGGCTAATCTAGAAAAACAGTAAAAAATCGACAGCTTCAAATGCAGCTTCAAAATTTAGCAGCAATGGTATGAATTATTTCTCAAATAAAATTAAATCTGTTAGATGCAAAATGTTCTCGCAATCATGTACCAACAAAATTACTGAAAGAATTGCTACAAATAGCTCAAGAATAATTTCTGAATATTATAAACTCATCTCTATCGCTAAGTTTAGTTCCTAAACAGCTCAAAAATTCAGTAATTAAACCACTAATCAAGAAAGGCACTTGGATCCTACTGAGTTATCCAACTATAGGCCAATCTCTAACCTTCTGTTTTTGTCAAAAATATTAGAGAAAGTTGTTATAGCACAGCTCAGCTCTTTCATACAGAAGAGCAACTGTTATGAAGATCTTCAATCTGGATTCAGAGCGCATCACAGCACAGAGACTGCGCTGGTTAAAATTTCAAATGATTTGTTACTTGATTGGGACCAAGGAAATATCTCTCTTCTAGTTCTGCTAGATCTCAGTGCAGCCTTCGATATGATAGATCACAGGATTCTCCTCGAGAGACTAGAGAACGATGCAGGCATCCAGGGCCAGGCTCTAAGATTGTTTAACTCTTACCTCTCTGACCAGAGTCAGTTTGTTCATGTAAATGGAGACTCATCGGACACAATAGCAGTAGAGTATGGAGTTCCTCAAGGATCCGTTTTGGGACCCATCCTATTCTCAATCTACATGCTGTCCCTTGGCAAAGTTATTATGGGGTTAGTTTCCATTGCTATGCAGACGACACCCAGCTCTATATCTCAGCAAAAACGACTTTTCAAAACTAAAAAAGATCTCAGATTGTGTCGGTGATATCAATGACTGGACGTATGAAAATTTCCTTATGCTAAATCCTGGTAAAACAAAAATATTACTTATTGGCTCTAAAAAGCAATTAGAATAGAATAGAGAATAGAATGCCTTTATTGTCACTATACACATATACGATTTGCATTATAAGCATGTACAATGAGATTAAGAGTATCTCGCTAGTCAGTGCAACATTTAGTAAAGAAAATACTATAAAGTGTCTAGTACAATAGAAATATCTAGAATAATAGTGCAAAAAAGAGTTAAAAAAATTAGTTCATGCTTTCATGACCTCTAGAAGGGATTATTGTAACGTTCTGTTACAGGGCGTTCAGACATAGCGCTAAACACGCGGACAGAACGCGTCTCCCTAACTAAGTGCCAGCTTGTCGGGAGAGGCGTGGCCATGATGAAACCGGAGCATACCTACTGCTGACCCTCTCTCTCCCATTCCTTTCTCCTCTCCCTCAAAAAGTGTCCCTCAACCCTCTCAACTTCTTCCTGCACTCTCGCTCTGATAAATTATCATGCTTAGCTTTAGCTAACATCAGCACAATATCTATTTATATCAGGTTGATTAATTGAAGATGTGTAACTTACCAGATTCAGCCACCTCAACACCCACTTAATTCCAAGCAAGGTCGTTTTTGCTTCCACATGGATAATAAAATAAGTTATTAATTCTAGCTGGCCAGAAACTGTGATATTTGTCTCCTCTATTGTTGTTGCTCATGTTCCCACTTCACAGAACAACCATGTAACTACAAGACCAAGCCCCTGATTGGTTGCCGCGCAAACTAACTACTGCCGCGATTAGTCCGGTTTGCCGCGCCTTGTCTCTCGTGGCATTCGCGTCCCCCCCGCCACGTGGTCTGGACCCTTCGCACCGCAGGGAGCCTTATCGCGTCTTTACATAGACTTTACATTGAAATCAGCCGCTCTTCCTGGATCATTCACGCTTGGTGTTTAGGCAGCATTAGCCGGCTGCTCAGCCGCCGCGCTACATAAATTACATTACACCGGTTCGTTGCTCTCTTCATTGGCTTTCTGTAAAATATCACATTGACTATAAGATACTACTCCTTGCCTTTAAGGTGCTGAATGGCTTGGCTCTGGCCTACCTGAGGAGTCTCCTATCATTATATTTTCCAGTTTGCTCTTTTCGATCACAAGAAGCAGGACTACTGATTATTCAGAAGATTAGTAAATCCACAAGAGGGGGGGAAGATCGTTCTCATAGGTTGTCCAGAGCTCAGCTACGCTCACAGAGTTTAATCTAGCTTTCGAATAATTGTCTCCTGGGATTTGTCCAAATGTATATGGAGTCTGAGTGCTTAGTTGAAAAAACAACGAGGTTTAATGTGCCCATCTACTCTATCCCCATCATTTATCTCTCATCCTGCAGCTGATGCTGATCACCTGTTTGTTGTCTGTTACATTTTTCTAACCATTGTTTTTTGTTTGTTGAGAGAGGGAGCGAGCGAGCGAGCGAGAGAGGGCGAGGGCAGGCTATTAGGTCATGGTCTGTCTCACAATAGATCAAATTGTTAAGAAGTAAAGTGAGTTTATTCTATCCACAGCATCCGCCCATCCCAAGTTCAGCTTCTTAACGCTTGTGTTTCTCTGTTTCTGGTGGCATCAGATTCAGATAGAGATCTCCTGTGTCTGGAAGCACAATGAAGCTGTACAGTCTCAGCGTCCTGCATAAGGGCTCGATGAAGGCGAACCTGCTGAAGGCGGCGTACGATCTCTCCTCGTTCAGCTTCTTCCAGAGATCCAGGTGCAGCAGATCCTAGAGATTCTAAGCAGGATAAAGTCGAAGCGAGCAGTTGTGTTTGTTATCCTGGATGCTAACATGCTCCGTGTGCAGCAGCTCCATGCGTTCATTCTGTGCTGTGTAGCTGAATCCACTCTCTGTGTGTGTTCCAGTGTTCAGGAGTTTATGACTTTCACCAGCGCTCTGATCGTCGAGCGCTCGGCGTTGGGGAGCCGAGCTTCAGTTAAAGAACAAGGTCAGTGATGAGGGCCTTGGGGAAAACTAGCTCTGGGTTTCAGGGAACTAACCGTTATCTGTGGCACACTGATAAAGGTGAGGAAACGCAAGGACAGCAGGAGCTTTGTGTTTGGAGCAGGGGTGATTTATAGGGTCCAAGCTTTTGGGGTGCTCAGAAACCATAGCCAGGGTTTCTGCAGGGTCTTAAAATTAAAAATCCCAAACATTTAAACAGTTAAATTCAGTGTTCTAGGTCTGAAATAATTTTTATAGCTCTTATTTCTATAATGTCCATATTAAGGTCTTCTGATATGTGTTTTGTTGTTGCTTGGAGGTGCTAGAGATTGAGAAAATGTTCCTAAATGGTAAGTTTTTTTTAAAGTGGTGGTTAGGGTTTCCAAATATTGACCTAACACTTATACATGTTAAAAATGTATACAAATTCTCAAAAGCATAAAAGTGATTTTTAGGGTTTGCCAGATACTGACATAACACTCATAAATATGTAAAAGGGATTGTTAGTGTTGCCGGATATTGAGAAAACGTGCAATAATGCTCAAAAGCTTAAAAGTGATTGTTAGGGTTGCCAGATATTGACAATACTCATAAATGTGTAAAGTGATTTGTTAGGGTTTCCAGGTATTGAGCAAACATGCGCAAATGCTCAAAAGCATGAAAGTGATTGCTAGGGTTGCCAGATAAGGGCACAACACTCATAAATGTTAAAAATATGGATATTTTATTTTGAGGTTTCAGATATTGAGAGAACGTGCATAAATGTTCAAAAACATAAATGATAACTATGATTCAAACTGTGTATTTGCATTCTGTTTATTATGCACATTCTGTTTAGGATGTGTTTTGATGCTATGATATAGGTCATAAATTTGATTCTTTAAGGCCAAAAAAGATATCAAGTTTGACCTCATAAAACCTACAGAAACCCTGCATAGCATACCCTATGATGAGCTTGTGATAAATTACACTTTAATGAGCAATGAATAGATAACCTGCTGTTGAAGGAGCCACATCACGTCCCTTTTAAATGATTGGTAGTAAGTGGACCATCACTGAACCCTTAGAAACAGCAGTATTTATCGTTCTCTAGCATGTTTTCTTCTCTCAGAATACCTTTGTCACGTGTACGTGAGGAACGATAACCTGGGCGCGGTGGTGATTGCAGACAGCGAATACCCCTCCAGAGTCTGCTTCACGCTGCTCGATAAGGTGCGTTCTGTGACTGAGCTTTTACTCACCTGTTCAGGAGAATGCTTGCTGACTCCAGGCTTCTTGAGGAGCACTCTAACTGTGTTCTGAGGGTAGAGCGAGCAGTCTGACTGTGTTCTGAAGGTGGAGCGAGTGGTCTGACTGGGTTCTGAAGGTGGAGCGAGTGGTCTGACTGGGTTCTGAAGGTGGAGCGAGTGGTCTGACTGGGTTATGAAGGTGGAGCGAGTGGTCTGACTGTTCTGAAGGTGGAACGAGCGGTCTGACTGTGTTCTGAAGGTGGAACGAGCACTCTTAACTGTGTTCTGAGGGTAGATCCAGCGCTCTGACTGTGTTCTGAAGGTGGAACGAGCACTCTAACTGCGCTCTGAGTGTGGAGCGAGCGGTCTGACTGCGTTCTGAGTGTGGAGCGAGCGGTCTGACTGCGTTCTGAAGGTGGAGCGAGCGGTCTGACTGTGTTCTGAAGATGGAGCGAGCGCTCTGACTGCGTTCTGATGGTGGAGCGAGTGGTCTGATGGTGGAAGGCGTAATCTGACTGCGTTCTGATGGTGGAGCGAGCACTCTGACTGTGTTCTGATGGTGGAACGAGCGTTGTGATGGTGGAGCGAGCACTCTGACTGTGTTCTGATGGTGGAACGAGCGCTCTGATGGTGGAGGGAGTAATCTGACCGCATTCTGATGGTATAGCAAGGACTCTGTGTTCTGAAGGTGGAACGAGCGCTCTGACTGTGTTCTGAAGGTGGAACGAGCGCTCTGACTGTGTTCTGATGGTGGAGCGAGTGGTCTGATGGTGGAAGGCGTAATATGACTGCGTTCTGATGGTAGAGCGAGCACTCTGACTGTGTTCTGATGGTGGAGGGAGTAATCTGACCGCATTCTGATGGTATAGCAAGGACTCTGTGTTCTGAAGGTGGAACGAGCGCTCTGACTGTGTTCTGAAGGTGGAACGAGCGTTCTGATGGTGGAACGAGCGCTCTGTGTTCTGAAAGTGGAGCGAGCGCTCTGACTGTGTTCTGAAGGTGTAACGAGCACTCTGACTGTGTTCTGATGGTGGAACGAGCGCTCTGATGGTGGAGGGAGTAATCTGACCGCATTCTGATGGTATAGCAAGGACTCTGTGTTCTGAAGGTGGAACGAGCGCTCTGACTGTGTTCTGAAGGTGGAACGAGCGTTCTGATGGTGGAACGAGCGCTCTGTGTTCTGAAAGTGGAGCGAGCGCTTTGACTGTGTTCTGAAGGTGTAACGAGCGCTCTGACTGTGTTCTGATGGTGGAGCGAGTGGTCTGATGGTGGAAGGCGTAATCTGACTGTGTTCTGAAGGTGGAACGAGCGTTCTGATGGTGGAGCGAGCACTCTGACTGTGTTCTGATGGTGGAACGAGCGCTCTGATGGTGGAGGGAGTAATCTGACCGCATTCTGATGGTATAGCAAGGACTGTGTTCTGAAGGTGGAATGAGCGCTCTGACGGTGGAGCGAGCGCTCTGATGGTGGAGAGAGTAATCTGACTGCGTTGTGAAGGTGGAGCCAGCGCTCTGACTGCGTTCTGAAGGTGGATCGAGCATTCTGACTGTGTTTTGAAAGTGGAGCGAGCGCTCTGACTGTGTTTTGAAGGTAGAGTGAGCGCTCTGACTGCGTTCTGAAGGTGGAGTGAGTGCTCTGGTGGGGCGGTGCAAGTGCTCTGATGGCGGTGCAAGCGCTCTGATTGTCTTCTGAAGGTTGAGCGAGTGCTCTGAAGGTGGAGCGAGTGGTCTGACTGTGTTTTGAAGGTGGAGTGAGTGCTCTTACTGTGTTCTGAAGGTGGAGTGAGCACTCTGAGGGTGAAGCGAGTGCTCTTACTGTGTTCTGAAGGTGGAGTGAGCACTCTGACTGTCCTGAAGGTGGGGTGAAGCTCTGATAGTGTTCTGAAGGTGTAGCAAGCGAGCGAGTGCTCTTTCTGTGTTATGAAGGTGGAGCGAGCGCTCTGACTATGCTCTGAAGGTGGAGCGAGCGCTCTGACTGTGCTCTGAAGGTGGAGCGAGTTCTCTGACTGTGCTATGAAGATGGAGCGAGCTCTCTGACTGTGCTCTGAAGGTGGAGCGAGCGCTCTGACTGTGTTATGAAGGTGGAGCGAGCGCTCTGACTGTGCTCTGAAGGTGGAGCGAGCGCTCTGACTGTGCTCTGAAGGTGGAGCGAGCGCTCTGACTGTGCTCTGAAGGTGGAGCGAGCGCTCTGACTGTGTTATGAAGGTGGAGCGAGCGCTCTGACTTTGTTATGAAGGTGGAGCGAGTTCTCTGACTGCTCTGAAGGTGGAGCGAGCGCTCTGACTGTGTTATGAAGGTGGAGCGAGCGCTCTGACTTTGTTATGAAGGTGGAGCGAGCGCTCTGACTGTGCTCTGAAGGTGGAGCGAGCACTCTGACTGTGCTCTGAAGTTGGAGCAGTGCTTCAGGTCTGTTTAGGTTCACACACTCATTATCCCCGCGTGAAGCTGAACATCGAATCAGGGTTTGATCCAGAATAAATGCTTCATTTTAGGAGCACTTTTCACTTTCTCTTTCTCCTCTTTAATCAAACTTTATCTCCCCATCACCTCTTTCTTTTTTTTTTTTACAGTCTCTCTTCCATCTCTCTCTTTTTCTCTCCCTTTCTTTTCTATTTCTCCCTTCCCATCTTTTCTTCCTCTCTCTTTCTCTCTTGATCCTATCCTTTCTCTCCCTCTCTTTCTTTCTCTCCATGTCTTTTTCTATCTTCCCTCTCTCTCTTTTCTTTCTCTCCCTCTCTTCTATTTCTATCTCTATCTCTTTCCCCTCTCTCCTTTTTCTCCCTTCTTTTATTTCTATCTCTTCCCTCCTTTCTCTTTCCTCTCTGTCTATATCCCCCTCTCTCTTCTCTTTCTTCCTTCCCCCTCTTTTGCCCCCCCCCTCCCTCCCCTTTCTTTCTCATCTCTGCTATACATCTCATTTCCCTTTCTCCACTGCCATACTCCTTTTCTTGTTCCTCTTCCTTCTGTTCTTTCTTTCTCCCATTTCTCTTCATCTGGGGTGATGGGTGTTGTTTGGGTGTTAGAGAGATAATCTGGTGAAGTGTTGGTTATTCTAGTGCGTCAGTAACGCTTGTCTCCGTGCATGCAGGTGTTGGACGAGTTCTCCAGGCAGGTGAGCAGCATCGATTGGCCGTCCGGGTCTCCAGCGACGGTCCAGTACTCGGCGCTGGACAGCCACCTGGCTCGATACCAGGTCAGGTATAACCCAGCGGAGGAACCAGGGGCTTGGGGGCATCTCCCCATTCAGAGTTCAACTGTGAGTTTTAGTGAGAGGGCCCTCTCCTGGCCTAAACCTGCTTATTCTCTGCTCCGCAGAACCCCCGCGAGGCGGACGCCATGACGAAGGTGCAGGCGGAGCTGGACGAGACCAAGATCATCCTGGTGAGCACATATCCGCGTGAGACTTTGGGTTTGATGTTTCAAAGTAATCTGCAGCGCTTCTGACTTCGTGCAGCATAACACAATGGAGTCTCTGCTGGAACGAGGAGAGAAGCTGGACGATCTGGTGCAGAAGTCCGAGCATCTGGGGAACCAGTCCAAGGCCTTCTATAAAACGGTGCATTCTGGCCTCTCAGTTCTTCTCATTTTTCTCTCTCTCCTTTTTCTCTTTTTCCTCTGCTATCTGTTATTCTCTTTTCACCCTCTTTCTTTTCTTCTCCTATCCATTCTTCTCTTTGCTATCTCTTCTACCTTTATTCTCTCTTTCTTTTCCCTTTATTTCTTTCCTTTCCATGTCCTATCTCTTATTCTCCTCCCTTTTTCACTTCTTCCTCCCCTCTTCTCTCTTTCTCTTCCTTCCTGCTATCCTTTCCTTCTCTTCCCATCCTTAGTCTCCCTTCTTTTATGCCCTCTCTTTTTCCCTTTCTATTCTTTTTCTCCTCCATTTTCACCTCATCCATCTTCCTTTTCCTTTTTTCTTTGTCCTACTTTTCCACCCCTATTCCCCTTTTCCATTGATTAATTTAAATGAAGTAATTAATTTAAATCGTATACATTTAGTTTACGTTTTTTATTCACGTATCTAAGAGCATTTTATACATTTCAGTTTGTTTTATATTTATTAATTTAACACTGTTAAACTATTTTGATCATCTTGTGTTTTAACTTTTTTTGTAGAAATATATTATTTTATTTAAATACATTCTGGTTTAAATGAATTTTTCATTTATTTCAGTTGAATAAATGGCATTTCTGTTCAGGCCCGCAAGCAGAACTCCTGCTGCGAGATCATGTGACCTGAAGAGAAGAGCCTGATTGGACCGGACCCTTCTCAGCCTCCTCTTTCTGGTTTTCTCTTCTTTTCTCTGTTGTGGCGTTGGCCAGAGCACACTGGGGACAGAGCAGTGTCATGGTTCAGTTATGGACTCGGAGAGGACAGAGCTCCCAGCATGCACCAGCTTCTCTCTGCCAGCGCTTCTCTCTGACGGTTCCTTGGCTCTGGCACAGATTGTGATCGCACAGAGGGGTGGAGCTAAACGCCTTAATCTAGTCCCCAATCAGAGTTAGCCTTACGAGCGGAGGCCAGGGGGCGCAGCAGCGGTCCCTATCACTACTCGAAGCGCCTTGTAGAGTGAACCTGTCATGCGATTCTTTTTTTTAAATGTCAAGGTAGTGTGCTTTACGTGTGTCGATGTTTTGGTAACGCTGTGGGTGATGTGTGAAGCTGCAGCGCTGCGTTACTGGGGAACTGAGTACTTAGAACACGCAACACTGCTTTTATATGCTAAAATAAATAATAATTACTCTCTTAAAATGATCTGTTGGTACCTTTATGAAAACTCAGCTGACTCACTATGGGCTTTTTAACCTGTAAATAAAGTATTAGTGTAATAATTCTCTTGGAGTTGGATTCATTTAATACAAATGTTATTAATCTATGAGAAACTGAGAAAAATATTGGAAAAAATTTGGTACATTAATGTCGACAATTTGACTTTTGAGAGTATTTTATAAACAATAAAAAAAATTGGAGTTGAATTTTAGGACAGGAGCATCAATCTACAAATTCATATTTTGATTTAACAGCAAATATCACATCTTGTTTAAACAGTTGATTTCCTGTTCTGCATTACGTATTTGGTGAATTGGTTTAATTAAAAGCACTTTTGCAACCAATTTCAACTTCTCAAAACTATTTAAATCTTTTAATATAAAAAAATAATTTTTAAACGACAAATCTACTGATAACGAATCAATAGTTCTTACAAACAATTAATTTTGGCAATAATGACTGATTTATATCTTAGCTGTGCTTATTAATAACAGTTAAGCACTTTAAATATTAAAATTGAGGTTATTATATTTTGTGGCATTAGGTTCAGCCAAAAGAAACGCTGAATTCAGCTCTGCTCTGGTCGTCATAGCAACACAGAACTAAGTATGTGGGACACGCAACACTGCTTTTATATGCTAAAATAAATAATTACTCTCTTAAAATGATGTTCAGTTGGTATCTTTATGAAAACTCTCAGCTGACTCACTGTGGGTTTTTTAACCTGTAAATGAAGTATTAGTGTAATAATTCTCTTGGAGTTGGATTATTTTCATACAAATTTTATTAATCTATGACAATTACCAAAGAAAACAAATATTGGGGAAAAAAAAGTTCTGATAGTTGGGAAACAACCATTATTTTCACATTTAAATTTTCAAATAGCCACCATAACACACAGGACCCAAAACAGCTGAAATATATAATAAAAGTAGAAATAAATGCAAGAATATATACCTAAATAAAACAATAAAAAACATTGTTACATAAATATGAATAGAACATATTTCTTCGTTTAACCCCTGAGTATTTGCCCTTTTTTAATGATATTGTTTCTGTTTGGCTGCTTACAACAACCAATCTAGGCTTAGACTGAAGTTAGCACTTCTTAAAAAATTAGCACATGGACAAATGCGCAAATAAATAAAACTAGAAATTAATAAATACTCATGGGTTTAAATACATTACGCTAGATGAAGGAACATTTTTACACTCCTAAAAGTGTGATGATCCTCATCACATTTCACATTGCTTGACTAACCATCTGCTTCAGATTAGCTCTCGCTCGACTCTGTTACTCTGTAACGTGTGCGTGTGCAGATTTGCACAGATCTGCTGGTGTGCGTGCTGTTCAAGTGAGTCTGAATAAAATCGAACATTCCAGCCATGTTTCTTCCTCCATTAATAAGGCAAAGATGGAAGTATGTGTGAGTGCTTGACTGGTAGTGTTAGATGCAACTTCATTCATATTTTTAACTGAAAGTGGGTTATTATTTGAGCAATCTGTCACTTCATGTTACTCCGATAAAAGCATAAAGATTTTATAAAAGATAGAAAAGACTTGGTTCTAAAGTGCTCTATTTTACATTATGTAATAAATAATTTGTATTAATGACAACATTTTGGCATGTGTAGCATTTGCCCTGTTCATTAGTAGCAGTTACTCAAATGATCTTAAAATTGCATTTAGTCTTTTACTGCATGTGGCTGATTTATAAACCTCTGCTTTATAAAGATTTCTAATCTTTTAAACATTAGCGTTCTAAGAAATGAACATTTGACCACAGTATTAGACGAGCTGTCAGAGAGTGCTCCGAGCTCTAAAGGGTAATAAGAGATCAGAAGATCACCTTCTAATCAGTGTTGCCACATTGGCTAGTTTTCCTCCAAATTGGGCTACTTTTGATTTTGTTGACTAGGATAATTGGCCTTGGGTGCATTGTTGAACATTATACATATATACAGTGGTGTGAAAAACTATTTGCCCCCTTCCTGACTTTTTATTCTTTTGCATGTTTGTCACACAAAATGTTTCTGATCATCGAACACATTTTAATATTAGTGAAAGATAACACAAGTAAACACAAAATGCAGTTTTTAAATGAATGTTTTTATTATTTAGGGAGAAAAAAAATCCAAACCCACATAGCCCTGTGTGAAAAAGTAATTGCCCCTGCACCTAATAACTGGTTGGGCCACCCTTAGCAGCAATAACTGCAATCAAACGTTTGCGATAACTTGCAACAAGTCTTTTACAACGCTCTGGAGGAATTTTGGCCCACTCATCTTTGCAGAAGACCTCTCGGATGAGTTGTCTCTGCGCTCTTGGGGTAATTTTGGCCGGCCGGCCACTCCTGGGAAGGTTCACCACTGTTCCATGTTTTTGCCATTTGTGGATAATGGCTCTCACTGTGGTTCGCTGGAGTCCCAAAGCTTTAGAAATGGCTTTATAACCTTTACCAGACTGATAGATCTCAATTACTTTTTCTCTCATTTCTTCCTGAATTTCTTTGGATCTTGGCATGATGTCTAGCTTTTGAGATGCTTTTGGTCTACTTCTCTGTGTTTATTTTGCATAAGTCACGCAGCTCGACCGGTTCAACTGAATGAGAGGATCGAACCCTCGTGCTTCGGGTACCTTCACAGTGACACCGGGGAGTTTATATTGAGTTACTTGTTCCCTAATCACATGTTAATGTAACTTTATTTATGACTCACTAAACTATAACGGAGTTAAAGCATCAACAATGTGAGCATGCCCTGTGACGCTACCGCCTGATTTCTACTTCCGTGAACTTCCCGTTGTCAACAAAGCATTTATAGTTGTGCACTGTGTCTGCGCTGTCTATGCACTGAGTAATATCGCTGTGATGAGTGTCAACTGCTACAAAACCATTAACACAACACAACACAGATGTTAACAAAGGACAGGTTTTATTTGCCATCAAAAAACTCCTTACATGCGCCCGCTGCTGCAGAATCACTGTCTCTAAAACTGATCAATATCACCACCTGGCAGGATGACCATGCTAACTTCTAGCTAGCTAAAACTCAGTATAGATAACAAAGGAAGGTTATTTACTTTATCGTCAAAGTTTTACTGCATTATCCAGCGGTTAACATGAAAGGGTTAGGGTTAGGGAGAGAGGAAGAGCTTGCTCAGCTCCACTTCAGCCAGTCACGGAGCTTGCGCAGAGGGCAATTCATCGAGTATAAACCAGGCTTAAGCATTATGGGCACTGTAGTACTTATAATGCATTGTTATCAAGGAACATGCCTGCTAATCATGAAGAAAAAACTACTTTATGAAGCGGGCTGATCATTTTGTTAGAGATAATCACACGGATCGATCAGATGGAATTTGAAGACTGTTAAACACTGCTTTCTAGACTCACACTTATTTAAAAACTTGTGTTTCTCGTCAGTCAGCCGCAGTCTCTGAGCAGAGTCAATCCGACACTAGAGAAAGTTTCCTCTAGAATTCGTTATTTGGAGAAGAACTCAAGAACACAGCGAGGACCATCGAGAGGTGAGGTTTATTCTGAATGTGATTAAAACAAAGACGCACACAAACTGCTCCGCCGAGGGCCTTCTTAGGTTCTCCTGTTCTTCTTCTCTCCGCGGCCCTTCCTCATGTGCCGGAAGCTTTTCAGCGGATTCTTGCTCCGGAAGTTGCTCTGTGAAAGCAAGAGAAAAACCTCAGTTAAACCCAGAGATAGAAACACAAACACGGAGCTTTCCAGATCGAGCGAGACTCATCAGCTGGAGTTTAGGTCTGCAGGAGTGTTCTCTGACCTTGAAGCTGCTGCGCATCCCTCCGCTGCCCCACGACAGCCTTTTCTTCTTCCTCTGCAGGAACAGGGGGTTGAGGGAGCCCTTTAGCGCCGCTGGGACTGAGAAAGAGAGGGGTCGAGAAGAGAATGACGATATGCGAGAGACATGAGGGAGAGGAAGAGAGGAGATGAGAGAAAGAGAGAAAGAGATGGTGAGAGGAGAGATATAATAAATATAAATATAATAGAAAATCTGGAGACTAGGATGCTTACGGAGGTACTCTGGAACATTCCTCATGTGAGGTTTGATGAGCGACGGGTGAAGATCTTTATCGTGACGTAGCATCTGCAGATCCCTGGGGTTATCATCGAAGTACGTCTGCCATCAGAGAGAGAGAGTAGAGGGGGAGAGGAGAGAGAAAAGGGTGGGGAGAGAAGAAAGAGAGCAAAAGGGAGAGAGGCAGAGAGAGAAAGGTTGAGCCAAGTTCGTCAGGTACGATCGGAGTTGGGCAGGAAACACAGACCTTGAGCTTCTCCGAGTTCAGCAGCTCCTGTTTGATCTCCTTCAGTCGGGCCTCCTTCACCGCCTGCTTCGTCACCGCCCGGACTGCATCCTTAACACAGGTCCGGAACCGTTATCTCACGCGTTTACACACAAACACTTCTCAAACCAGGAAAACTGGGGTCCACTTCAAGATCATCACCTACCCGACATCTGTATCTGAACCCCTCGATCTCCTCCATTTTAAACTCGTAAGGCTTTAGCACACTCTGTGAACTGTCTAGAGAGAGAGGGAGAGAAGGGGCAAGAGAGAGAATCTTATTAAACGTGATTTATTTTCATCACCAATTATGATTGTAGAACAGCTTTCTCAAGCAGTTTGTGATTCATTTAGGAAACATGAGAGTAGAAAGCGCCACCTGGCTTGAGAAACTAGTTCTCAAAGACCTACTTTTAGTTGTTATTTTGGGTAGCGCACGTTCTGAATGCATTAAGCAGAATTCAAAAGAGACATTTTAATCTAGATTACAGTGAGATTATTCTAGAATTGAATTCATACAGACCTAATTTAATTCATACAGACCTTTGCCTCATGTTGCACTTTTGCACCTTTTTAACAGTGGCAAAAGCAGTTTTCAGTTCTTTGTCTGATCTCCCTTGTTAAATAAGGTTAAAATTCAAATTTTGCTTCTAATGTTAATAAGATCTACTAAAATGTGACGTCCAATTATTTCCCGTCACATCACAATATAATATCGATATTGTCTGGAGAGTGGAAAATCCTGTGATATAAATGAACCCATATAGCCCACCCCTAATATAATGCTTTAAATGTATTCTAATTCATACTAAAATGTCATGATAGTTTCATAACTCAAACCAACATCAAGCTACTTCTTGTTGGCTTCCTAATTTAGCATTAAGCTAATTACATGGTACATTATACTATCATAATGCTAATCTCATGGTGGCATCATGCTAATCACATGGACTGATATGTTGTTTCATCCTAACAGTAGGGAAATTAATGGTAATTAATACTAGCATCATGGTTGTGGCTAAATTATGCTAATAAGTTAATCCATGATAGCATGATGCTAATGAACAACATTAATGTAAGAGCATAGACTGTATATAACGTGGACGCAGCATGCGCAACGTTTTGTCTGATCAGTGAAACAAGCTAAAAATGGGCCAACCATCACCTTTGTGGAAGTGCATCACTTCCCAGTAACCAAATACGGGTCCAGAGAGGCAGAACATAGGCGTAGCACAGACCTCTAAAGTAGTTTAAAAATATTTCACCCTCCTCAGTGTTCATGAAGGTCACAACTATCGATCTAAATAAAAAAACATGACCGCACCAGGGGTGGAAACATGTTTTTTTTTAAGCTCCAAAGTCAGGCATTTTTAATATTGGAGTGAACGAAAACTTGCTCACTTCTGACCCCACCCCTTGACGCCAGTCGAGGTATTACAGTTCAGTCACCTCCTATTGTGCGGAAACAAGGAGAGCGGAGGGTTGCTCCTTTTGTGAGACACAAACATATGTAACAGGAGAGATGATGTAAGGATAAGCATCATGGAGACATTGAAATGTTACCTCCAGTGAGAGCGTTTTCCACCTCGGAGAGCAGCGCAAGCTCCGTGTGAGAGATGAAGGACAAAGCCGTGCCAGGATTATCAGCTCGAGCTGTCCTGAGGAGAGAAGCATCTCAATTACAGGAATAACAAGCTGGAGCTAGCGCTAACATCACCGTAACAACACGTCGACCAATAGCATCTCATCCATCGACTGTATATAACATGGACAGAGTGTTCGTGATGTCACCCATAGGTTTCTGGCAAAGTCAAATGAAGCTCAGAGTGGTTGGAGGCAGTATGTGGCCTCAGAGGTGGGACATGGCTGTAGTGAAGGCATCTGATTGGCTATAGGTGTTGTATAACTTCAAGACTTTGCAATTCTCCTTTTTATGACTTAATTCTCATGTCCAAGTTAAAGACATTACATTTATTATAGTACTAAATGAAGATGTGTTGGAGTTGTCTTGCAAGAGATGCATTCTTGAGCTGAATTTTGCATCCTAGAGGAGATCTAGGGGAAAGTTGAGGTAAGTAGGGCAAATGTCAGCTCTGGACATCTGTGAGCCTTACTGCTGGACAGTAGAGGTAATGAACAATACCATGAACATGCCACGAGATGTGCATGTACTTGTGACGAAGAGAGAATGTGGAGGAGAAACCAATAAACTGTTGAGTTTAGAATGCGTCATAAGAGGTATAAGAGATGAAGACATGCATTGCGCAGACAGAAGGGGAGAAGACTTCATGCTGTCTCCGGGGACAGGGACAGCTGATGATGGACGATCAAAAAAAACTTTAAGCAGCGAAAACACTTTTGCTACCAGAATCAACAAACTTGTATCTACATTGGTACTATCTGTTATTTTACTTTATGGTGATTGTTGTGTTTTGTAATATATTTAAAAAGCGATTCATTAAAAGATAATGAATTTATTGCAATGACTGACTATTGAGTTTTTTGATTTAGAAATGTTTAAGGTTTTTAAATATATAAGCTTAAGAAAAGAACTAACTACGAGGAAGTATTCTGACTAAACTGAGCATTTAAAGCTTAGGCTTTAAGGCAGAATCAACTTTCTCAGCGTAACCTGAGAATAATAAATAAAAAGGTTGAAAGTGTACAGGATTAATTGAACACCATAAAACGAAAGTTTAATTTGTATATATCTTGAACAAATGCAAAAATAATTCACTCTCCTCACAGTGTTCATGAATATCAAATCTATATAAATCTATATATCTTAATTAATAAACCTGATGGAGGCAGCTGTGGAGACGTGTTTTTTCAGCTCCAAAGTTAGTTTTAACATTGGAGTGAATTAGAACCTGCTCACTTTTGAAGTCAGCCTCTAGAGGCCGCTCAGGGAACTGCAGTTCAGTCCCTTCCTATCACGCTTCTAGCCTCTTGATCTCATCCCTGTTTTGATGGCACTTGCTGTTTGGCTAAAACATCTTGTACCTGATTCTGCTGCAGCTCTGAGATGCTACTACTACCATAACACGCACGCACAAGTAGTTTCGAAGCCAACATGTGTCATGGACTCTCCGTTAATCCCAGAGTGGTTCTACTTCAGTGCTCACCTGCCCACGCGGTGGATGTAGGACTCGACGGATGAGGGGAAGTCAAAGTTGATCACGTTCGAGACGTTCTGGAAGTCGATTCCTCTGGAAACTCCATACTCCTTGTCCTTGCCTCTGAGGGGGGAAGGATTAGCAAGCTACAATTAATATGTAGCATTAAGCTAAAAAAGTATGATTTCCTAACAGGTTTAAATAAGCCATTAGAACAAATAAACACATATTGATGCTAATATTATTTACTGGAGGTCAGGAATTTTTCAGCCGTTCACTGCAAACTGTATCGGCCGATACCGATTACTGATTGCAAGGCTTACCTGAAGCCTTTTGTGCTTATGTTTACCATACATATTCATTCATAAAAAAGAGAAGACAAAGTCCAAAATTCACAACAGAATATATATTGTAAAATTCCATAAAAAAATACAACACATGTTTTTATGCTCTGGGTAAATTTACCTTTTTTAAATTGAAATAACAAACAAAAGACGAGTAATCTTTTATAAAATCAAGAACCAACTGTGAAAAAGTGCTGAACAAATATAAATTAACTAATCATTATAAAATATAAACAAAATGCATAACTTTAACTCCCTGATCAGGGAAGGCTTAAAAAAAAGACCAATTCTAATAACAAATGGTTTTTTTTTGTAAATGGAAGTGTTGTCAATGCTAACACAATCCAGTTACTGTCTGGTAAACTATCTTTTGGGATTCCACATGTTATAAACATGTCAGTAAACAAGTCAGCGCAGCCTGCGGTGTGTGTGTGTGTGTGTGTGTGTGCGTCTGTGTGTGCGCGCCTGAAAACAATTATGAATGAAGCACAAACTTTTTACTGATAAACTGCGCCGTAAGGCTCAGCATGAACATGGGACACACACTTGCTCTACATATATCACTTGTGAAGCTTATTGCGGTTTTGTTCTTAATGAGGGTGTTGATATGCATAAACACTGTTTTATTTTACTCTGGAAGACGTGTCTGTGAGATATTTGCACCCAGGTGTAGTGTAATGTGGATTCAAGATGCCTGAATGCCTTCAACTTCAACAATGGGCAGTGAATAAATTTCATTATTTTGTCTGTTATTGCGCAATATTTATTACAATCCTTGTTGTATGGTACTTGCATCCGAATAGTCTCTGTAACCGAATAGCATTTAAAGTCAAAGAATCAGTACAACAATATATAATATCCTTTTCCCCATCCACAGACCCCTTTCGGCAACAGGTAAACAAGACTTAAAAAAGAATTAGCTCAGGATTCAGTCATAATTGTAGTGCTTTTGTTTCAGTTACACAAGGAATTAGATCATATTACAGCTTCAATGCCCCCATTCATAATCGTCTCCAGAAACATTCCTCACACCAGAAAACTCTGTTAATGTTTTATGAATTAAAGGAGTAGGTTTTTTCCAGTGCCAAGATTGAGATCAAACTCTTGCCACATATTCAATCAAGGACCTGTAGACCTATTCATTTCTTCTCCCTCTTTGGGATATTTAGGCCATCTTACAGACCCAACATGCATTTCAGTCACATGTTATTTCACACTCTCAGACACAATTTATTAAGGAACACAGCTCCGCATTGCATTTGAAGCAATGATCAGGTATATTTAGGTTAAACTTGTTCAATTTGGCCAGCATTATGCAGGCTCTCATAATCCATTTATATCGGGGAAATTTCAATCTTGAGTTCAATGTTTGTTGTTGTGTTTTAAAGCATATAGTGCTCCAGTCCTCCTCTGAAATCTCCTGGCTCAAATCTTCACTCCACGCCAGTCTTTTTTTTTTAACGCTCATGTTTTCCCCTTATAGAAGTGTAAATTTGTGATATCGCTCCTGTACTGCTCATGTTCCCCGTAGCAATTGATTCCATGAGGGTATTTTGTTGAGTTAGTTGTCTGTGGATAATATAAATCAACAAAACGATTGTGAACTTTGAAATTTTATACATTTTAGTCTTAATATAAATCACTAATATTAAGTATGCCTTTTTCGCATTATACTTAAATCCCAAGTCTTTAGTAGCTGCCTTAAATAGTGAATTTCCCCAAACAAGAGTGAGCTGACATCCTCATTAGATCCTCTAGACATTTGTGCACTTCATACCATACCCTAACCGTGTTTTGGACACATCCATAGTCTGTTTTCTTAAAAATCCCCTAACACCTATCGGAATACCGATATCCGTCAAGGGTAAGACCTTTCACACTTGATCCCTCAGCTTCCACCCATGATATTCCTGTATCCCTGCAAAACCATTATGTAGCTTCCTTCATAGTTTGCTAGTTGAAGCCCCCCTTTATGTTATGGTAGATATATCAGTGATAATCTCAATTTAGGTTTCCTGTTTTGCCAAATGAAGTTAGCTAATAATTTTTTAAGTTTTCCAAAGAATGGTGGTGGTGGTGGAAGAGGGAGTGATTGGAATAAATATAAGAATCTTGGGTGAAACATTAATTTTTTTATATTTATCCGTCCCCGTAATGAGAAAGGGGGGGCCATCAATCTATCGGTCTCCTCTGATATCTTTAGTAGTGAAGGCTCATAGTTGGCCAGGCTGATGTCTTTTTATCAAGATGGCGCCGCGGATGGCAGCCTCGGTACACAGCTCAGCAGTGTTTTTGTTTGATTTGCTTGTTTGTGCTGCTATTTGTTTCGCTAACATTATACGTTACACCCGAGATGAACTATGGTTCTCTGGAAAACTCAAACAGCTTCGTCAAGCCAAGGGTGCTGCCTACAAGAATGGAGACTGTGCTTTGTACAAACAGGCCAGAAATACATTGAATAAGGAGATCAGAGCTGCCAAAAGAACGTACTTTGAAAAGCTGCAAAAACAGTTTGCAACCAACAACCCAGCTTCAGTGTGGTCAGGCCTAAAGATCATCACAAACTACAAAGCTCCAGCATCTTCATCAATGGGCAATCAAAACTTTGATAATAATCTGAACGAGTTTTACTGCAGATTCGTGACAACCTCCGATTGTCTCCCTGAACAGCCATTAACACCTCCAGCACACACCCTCACACACACCTTCAGCATAGTCCATCCTCCCACTCTTCCTCTACAGATCAACGAGGGTGATGTTTGTCAGCTCTTCAGGAAGCAGAAGAGGAGGAAATCACCAGGTCCTGATCTTGTCTCTCCAACCTGTCTGAGAACCTGTGCTGACCAACTGGCTCCCATCTTCTCTCTGATCTTCAACAGATCACCATCTTCAAGAAGCCTAAAATCTCAGGCCTCAATGACTTCAGACCAGTGGCCCTGACATCTGTGGTCATGAAGTCCTTGGAAAGACTGGTGCTGGACCACCTGAAGAACATCACTGGAGCCCTACTGGACCCGCTGCAGTTTGCCTACCGATCTAACAGGTCTGTGGAGGATGCAGTTAACATGGGGCTGCACTACATCCTGCAACATCTGGATAAGCCAGGGACCTATGTGAGGTTCCTGTTTGTGGACTTCAGCTCAGCATTTAATACTATCATCCCAAAACCGCTTCGCAACAAACTCTCCCAGCTCTCCATCCCTGACTCCACCTGTGAGTGGATCACAAGCTTCCTGACAGACAGACAGCAGCTTGTGAGGAGGGGGGAATTCACATCATGCACCCGAACCACCAGCACTGGCGCCCCCCAGGGGTGTGTTCTCTCGCCACTTCTCTTCTCTCTCTACACCAACGACTGCACCTCACACAACTCCTCTGTAAAGCTCCTCAAGTTTGCAGACGACACCACCATCATTGGTCTCATCCAGGATGGTGAGGAGTCTGCGTACAGACAGGAAGTGGAGCAGCTGGCTCTCTGGTGCAGTCTAAACAACCTTGAGCTCAACACCCTCAAAACAGTGGAGATGGTAGTGGACTTCAGGAGAAGCCCCCCTGCACACCCTCCCCTTACCATCATGAACAGCACTGACACCAGTGGAGTCATTCAGGTTCCTGGGCACCATCATCTCTCTGGACCTGAAGTGGAGCACACACATCGACTCCATAATGAAGAAGGCCCAGCAAAGACTGTACTTCCTGCGACAGCTGAAAAAGTTAAACCTTCCACAGACACTGCTAACCCAGTTTTACTCTGCGGTCATCCAGTCTGTTCTCTGCTCCTCCATCATTGTCTGGTTTTGCTCCGCCTCTAAAGCAGACGTCCGTAGACTTCAGAGGACTATTCATACGGCTAAGAAGAACATCGGTGCTTCCCTACCCTCCCTCCAGGACCTGTACAACACCAGAGTGAGAAAGAGGGCTAACAAAATCATTCTAGACCCCACTCACCCCGGACACCACCTTTTTGAGCTCTTGCCCTCTGGCCACCGCTTCAGAGCCACCAACACCAGGACTGTAAGGCACAAACAGAGCTTCTTTCCCCACGCTATCCGTCTGCTGAACTCTTAGCTCTTATCTCCCAGTCATCTGTTACCTGCTCCGGGACTCTCGCACATTTCATCTCCCTGCAGTTTGCACTTAAGTACACCACACTTTGTTGACTTTGTTCAACTTTTTACATTTCATAAAGCCTTAATTCTAACTCAGAGCTTTCTGTTAACTGCTTGTTATGTTGCACTTTATTGTACTTATGTGGCTTGTATTGTACTTATGTTGTTTGCACTGACGGCTCCTTTGTACCAAAGGAAATTCCTTGTGGGTGCACACACACACACACACACACACATGCCAATAAAGCTGATTCTGATCCATGGTGTAATTTGAACTCCCATGAATTCAAACTCTTTCTGTGTTTGTATAAAGGGATGAGTTACTGTAGAATTTATTCTAGCTTGTTCATGCAGAAACATTATAACTGATTTGGACTTATTCATTTTAAATCCAGATTAATGTTCAAAGTTACTTATAATTTCCAAAAGGGTTGGTATCAATTCCTCAGTCTCAGACAAGAATACAATTGCATCATAGGCATACAGTGAAATCCTAAGTTCTAAGCCACCTGTATTTAGGCCATGTATCATAGATCATTACTCCTCTAAAGTGAGACTTGGAGCATGAAGCAGTCACTGACCCTGTCCACCTCCTCTGAACCTTCACCACTTCTTTAAGTAAGTGTCTTCTTCTTCTTCTTTCGGCTGTTCCCAGTTTAGGGGTCGCCACAGCAAATCATCTGTTTCCACCTAACTCTGGCCTCAGTATCCTCTACTCTTGCACCAATTACCTTCATGTCCTCCTTCAGCACACCCATATAACTTGCCTTTGGCCTTCCTCTTGGCCTCTTGCCTGGCAGCTCCATCTCCAACATTCTTCTACCAATATAACTACTATCCCTTCTCTGCACATGTCCAAACCATCTCAATCTAGCTTCTCTGACTTTGTCTCCAAAACAACCAACCCGAACTGTTCCTCTGATGTGCTCGGGCCTAATCTTGTCCATCCTTGTCACTCCTAAACTGAACCTCAACATCCTCATCTCTGCTACTTCCATCTCTGCCTCGTGTCTCTTCCTCACTGCTACAGTCTCTAACCCATACATCATAGCTGGTCTCACTACTGTTCTGTACACCTTTCCTTTGATTCTTGCTGACACTCTTCTGTCACACAACACCCCTGACACTTTTCTCCACCCACTCCAAGCTGCCTGCACTCGCCTCTTCACCTCTTTTCCACACTCCCCGTCGCACTGGACTGTTGACCCCAAATACCTAAACTCCTCCACCTTCTTGACCTCAGCCCCCTGTAACCTCACTGTTCTACTTCCCTCCCTCTCGTTCAAACACATGTATTCTGTCTTACTACGACTGACTTTCATTCCTCTTCTTTCTAGAGCAGACCTCCAACTTTCCAGGTGTCCCTCCACCTGCTCTCTACTCTCACTACAGATTACAATGTCATCTGCAAACATCATTGTCCATGGAGATTCCTGTCTGACCTCATCTGTCAACCTGTCCATCACCATAGCAAACAAGAAGGGACTCAAAGCCGATCCTTGATGTAGCTCCACCTCCACCTTGAACTCCTCCGTCTGACCTACAGCACATCTCACTGTTGTCATACTCCTCTCATACATATCCTGAACTACTCTGACGTACTTCTCAGCCGCTCCTGACATCCTCATACAGGACCATAGCTCGTCTCTCGGCACCCTGTCATACGCTTTCTCTAAATCCACAAAGACGCAGTGCAGCTCCTTCTGACCATCTCTGTACTTCTCCATTAGCATTCTCAAAGCATTTCTCAGATTCTTTAAGTAAGTGTGATTCTTGTATAAATATTATCATGGAGCCTAATTGTTTAATTGTAGTCATAACATTTTAATTTAGAAAGTTTGACCATCCCCCTCACATTCCATGATGTAAACCTCAAATTACCTGCAGATATTATCTATAAGCGACACATTCTGTGATGCATAAACTCATCCTCCCAAAAAATCTTATTATGTGTAACAATTAATAATGAATTAAATTAATCAAACAACAAAATAATTTCTGTATTTCTAACCGAATCCATAGTCAAAAAAGTGAATCAGTAAATTCGTGTGAGTGGCCGTTAACAGTTATTCGCAACTTCGCAGGATACATGTTTTTTTTATTTCATCACTTAATGTTTAGACTTCTAAGCTCTTGCTTGGCCTCGTCAAAGCATTTCCGCTGCCGAAGTATCTTCGCTGACATGTCAGGAATGAATCATCCTATCATGCATCAACTTTCCTTTGTGCCGGAGCAACTTTTCTTTGTCTCGAAGTTCAGGAACTTGCATATCAGCACCGAAGGACTGATCTCTTCTCAATTTGCCCACTGTAGTTCGGGATGCTTTGGGCTCTCTCGATTACCGGAAGGGGAGGTGAACGCCGCAGGACCCAATACTTTGGGAAGCCATCTTTCCAAAAATAGTTCAGCAATCGGTAGTTCTAGCTTTTCCCATAGACCTACTATTCTTAAACTTGATCTTCGAGATCTGTTCTCCGGGTCTCTTTGTGAAGTGGAAATTCAACATGCAATGAAGCTTTTTCAAGTTTTGCATGATCCAGTATAGTTTTGTGGTGAAGTCACTTTTAATTATTTCCAACTTTTGGATCACTTCATGTCCCTGTGTGTTCTCACATTCTCTGCTTTCGCGGTTTCTTTTGTCTCCGCTCCCACCGTTCGCATGTTACTAGCCACAATAGCTGTTGCTTCGTTTTGTGGGGAAGCATTGTCTTTAGGCTTCATTTCCACAAATTTTTGTGGATTTTACAACCCCAAGAGCATCTCACAACTTTTAAAGTTACCCTAGATTATCCATTGCTTGCAAAAATCAGTAATATTCAGGAGGTAAATGGCACCGGGAGCTCTCGAACAAGCATGCATCTAGTTCGGAGTAATAACCACCCCAATAGTTTCGTTTAATGAAGGCTGAGTAACAGAGGCTTGTGTTGCCGCATTTGCACATGCTCTCATCATGTGTGTTAATTTTGAAATCTCCAGATTTTCTTCATGACGAGCAACCTTTAAATGTGTAATGAGGTTGAAATGTTTGGCCTGAGTCAAATGAATCTCCTTTTGTGCATGTTGCAGACAATACAATAACGGCAGAGAGTTAAAAGCATTTCCGTTTGTGCATGTAATGCATTTCCCAAGCGTTACATCATACGATCGGTTCTTCTAATCAGCAGTTTTAGCAATCATCGATCACTTGTCACAAAGCATGAATGAACATGTCATTAGGACAACTAAGCACATTATTGTGATGCTAATATAGTTTACACAACATTGGGACAATGCCAATAAGAATTAACATGATGTTAGCCTGGATAGTGATGCCATCATTAACAAACATAACATTACCATGATTCTAACATGAATTGTCAATGCTAACAACATCGGCATTATGGTAGTAGAACCATGTTATTATGATGCTAACATAATTTACATGACATTAATGTGATGCTAACAAGAATTATATTTGATGTTAGCTTGAGGTGCCATACTAATATTAACCCTCCTGACATTAGCATGATGCTAACATGAATGATTACGATGATAACATGACAAAAGCATTATGGTAGTGTAACCTACCATGCAATTAGCTAAATGCTAACATGAACCATTATTAGATTATCATGAAAACTTATATTATCCTGATGCTAATGTAATTAACATGATGTTAACCAGAATTAACCATGGTAACATTCATTTTGAAGGCATTATGAACTTACATGGCAAAAAATTATGACGTTTGGTGTATGACATGTTATGTAATTAGCATGATGCCAACTTTGACATTTTTAGCAAGAAATTTAACAGAAAATGTAACAGAAATTAGCATGAACCTGTATATCCTCACAAGAACGGAACCAAATGTAGCATAAATTGACAAGCTATGAGCAACAACCAATGACTATAAATCACTCACACCTCACTAGCGTGAGTGACCTTGCCTGGCATTCAAATACTTTTGCACTAGACATGCTCTGTTTAAAAATTACTTAAATTTTAGTCTGAGACTTGAACAAAGTCGCTGCAGATGTTGCACTAAATGTGGAGTATTTGAGATCTTGTAATAAATTATAGTAGAAATGCAGCTCGTACTTTTTTGAAGCTCCCTTCTTCTTGTTCTTCTTGTTCTTCTGCAGCTGCTTCTCCTCTTCTGGAGCTTTTTGGGAGGGCACCTCCAGCCCCTGCTCGTCTGAGGCGATGATGTATTTGTAGAAGCCCTGGTTGAACTGAGCGATGATGTGACACCTGCAGAGGAACAGAGCAGCGCATCAGAAACAGAGTGAACTCTAGCTCTCTGATAGAGCGTTAATCACATAGCGAAGATCTCAGCTCTCTGGAGGGAAGCTCCGGCTCCAGAGAAAATCGGAGCAACCTCTCACCTGGAGTGAATGGGCAGCTCGGAGTTGAGCACACAGGCGGGGATGCTGAACTGCTCAAGGAACAGTTTTAGCCTGTAGCTGCGCTCCACCTTGCTGACAAACAAGAGGGTCTTCCCTTGCACCAGCCCCAGCTTCAGCAGCATGTACACCAGCAGGAACTTATCCTCCTCCTCGCATTTGATGCTGAACTGCTGCAGCTGAGAGCTGTCCGGCAACTGGGAGCCCTGCAGCTTCAGAGTCACCTGCAGGAGACAGAGGATTGATAGTCAGAGGAGCGTCAGAGGATGAGCAATAAGGAAGAGCATCAGAAGGAGTGACAGAGGAGGAGCGACAGAGGAGCATCACCAGAGGAGTGACAGAGGTGGCACATTAGAGGATAGACAGAGGAGAAGCATTGGAGGAGGAGCGTTAGTGGACGAGCGTCACAGGAGCATCAAAGTAGCGACAGAGGAGGAGCATCTGAGGTCGAGCATCAGAAGAGGAACAATGGACTTCCAGTGAGAAACGGAAGACAGAGTAGCAGAGTGCCGAGTCTCAATGCGGGCCGTACACAGCTAAATTTCAAACAAACTTATTCAACTTTGTGCCCAATAACCAGCAAGAGGTTGTGTAATTACATCATTTATCCAACTTGTGAAATTGTAATCACTTACCTCGACATTCTGGATCACTTAGAGAATTTTATCGACGAGTATTTTGACAAGGTAGCGATGGGAAAATCCAAGAAGAAAGCTAGTCCCGAATCTACAGAAACCACTCCGTCAAGCACTCCAGTTAGCACTCCAGCTAACAAACAATCTCGTCCATCCGACTCCCCAGCTGAAGACCACGCTGACGGAGGTTTCAGGGACATAATGGAGTCAATCGAGCAGCGACTGGCGAGCTTCGATGCGCGTTTGGCTCTGGTCGAAGTTTTGTACCGCGAGTTTTCAGCGCTTCGGGATTCACTCGAGTTCTGCCACAAACAGGTGGTTTCTCTCACCAAAGAGAACGAGTCGCTTAGAGGTAACGTGAAATCTCTCTCTGAGGACGTCGTGCGCTTGACTGCGGAAAATAAACAAATCCAGGAAAGCATTTTGGACATCAAGGCACACAGTATGAGAGACAACCTGGTTTTCTTGGGGATCCCAGAGCAGACAACTGAAAATGTAGAAGCAACGCTCCAAGCCTTTATGAGGAACAACCTGAAGCTTGAGGAAGGAATCGTGGAGAACATTCGGATCCACCGCGCGCACCGCCTGGGAGGAAAAAGTCCGGACACCCAGCGACCGCGGCCAATCGTAGTGAAGTCATATAGAGCCGTGAAGCCCTGGAATAAACTCCCGGATGTTGTCCGCAGCTCAGCTACGCTCACAGATTTCAAAACTAAATTAAGAACATATCTGTTTCAACTGGCATTCCAATAATTATGTCTTGGTATTTGTCTAAACAGATCTGGTGTCTGAGCACCATATACATACAAACTGTTTGAAAAAACAATGTGGTTCAATGTTCCTCTCTAACCTCTCCTCATCAGTTATCTCTCATCCTGCAGCTGATGCTGATCACTCGTTTGTTGTCTGTGTTACAGTTTACTAACCATTTTCTCCATTTGTTAGTTCCTGTTTTGTCTTTGTTTGTTTTGTTTTGTTTTTTTTTCAGGTCCTGTCCGGCGAACCGCTCATCGATGGATTTTTAGTTTGTATATTCTTTATGCTGGGGAGGTGATTAGCACCTGCCTCAGTCAGCGAGAGTCCCCTCACAGAGGGAACTCCTATCTACTCTACCTGATCCTCACGAGGACTTTGTGAAGCTGCTTTGAAAGCAATTGCTAAAGAAGCGCTATATAAAAACTGATTGATTGATTGATTGAAAACTTAGAGTTTTCAATCTTAGATTCACCATTATCTTCTGCTGATCTTCACGATGCTCTAGAGCAAATGCCAACTAAAAAAGCTCAAGGGCCAGATGGTTACCCAACTGAGCTCTACATAGAGTTCTGGAAAGTGCTAGTACCCAGCTTCTGCAGAATGGTGGACGAAATTAAATCTGAAGGTAAAATGCCATCAAACATGAACTCAGCATTTATAAGTCTGCTCCCAAACCAGCAAAAGACACAACAATGCCTTCAAGCTACAGACCAATCTCTCTTATAAATGTAGACGTAAAAATAATCTGTAAAGCCCTCGCTAAAAATCTGGAAAAAATTACCCCCATATAACTCACCCAGACCAAACTAGCTTTATCAAGGGTAGACACTCATCAAAGAACATGTATAGACTGATTAACTTGATTGATCTTACAACCAACCAAAAGCTAGAGTTTACCATTATCTCTTTAGATGCAGAAAAAGCGTTTGACAGAGTTAACTGGAAATTCCTATTAGCTACACTCCATAAATTTGGATTTGGCAATTCTTTTATAGAATGTATCAAAATAGTTTACAGCTCTGCAAATGCGTCAGTTAGAACAAATGACCAAATTTCCTCTAGATTTAACCTTCAAGGAGGAACCAGACAAGGCTGCCCACTCTCCCTCACTATTCGCAATCTTTATTGAACCACTAGCTGAAGCAATTAGGCAAAACATTAAAATTACCGGAATAAATACAAAAAATATACATCACAAAATAAGCTTTTACGCAGATGTTGCGTTATTGTTCCTACTTCACCCATGTCTCTCTCTTCCAACAGCTATTGGTGTTATTGAATCCTTTTCAGCCATTTCTGAATATTCCATAAACTTGGGAAAATCGACTATTATGCAAATCAACATGGTTTTCCAGAACACCTCCTCTTCAACCACATTTAAATCAGGGAATATATGGTACTTGAGCATTGAATTCTCACCTAGGCTGTCAGATCTGGTACAACTAAATTATTCACTGTAACTTAAAAAAATAGACATGTCCATCAATGAATCAATTCTAGCCCAACCGAACTCGCTTGGCTTGACATTGAGCAGACATTTTGCAAAGACACCAAAATAGCAGATTTACCATTTAGGTACACTACATTTAGGCCTGGAAGGCTAGTCTCTCTGTCCAAATAAGGCTGCAGATCTGTGGCACATCCCACAATCTACGATGGAGAAGGCTACCCTCATTTTAAATACACATTAGATATGTAGGGCGGGGGGTGGTGCCTGGACATCATCCACCAAATGACGGTGACACTCCAGGACACCATTCCCACTTTTAATGCATTCTATCTCTCCAACACATCCACATATACCTGCATTACATGACAACTGGGAGCAGATTTGGGGAACGGGTGGACGACTGCCCCATCCTCCCTCTTGGGGGGTACGGGCCCACCATCGCGGGGGTGGGTGCGGGCTCGAAGGTGAGCGGCTGGCTACTGTCCGGGACTGGAAGACTGAATGAGTGGGTAGATGGATGGATGGATGGATGGATGATTGGATGACTGGATGGGGTTGATTGAGTGGGCGGGGGAGTTGCTGTTAGGGGTGTGCGTGGGGTTAGGTTTGGGGGGCTGCTGGTAGGGGTGCGTGTGTGTTGGGGGACTGCTGGTTGATGTGTGCATGGGGTCGGCGTGTGACTGAGGGGTGGTCCTGCCACGTCCGGAGTGGTGTCCCTACCCGCCCCCTTCTGGTCCCTTGGCCGTCCTCCCTTTTTCCTGGCGGGTCCACGGAGTCGCCCGGGATGGGGGCCTACTGCGGGGGGATGTGGGCATGGCGGTGCTTGTGGGTGGGGCCTCCCGGTCTCTGCCCGTACTGTCGGGGGCTGCATGGTCGGCTAGCTTTGGGCTGGTCGTCCTCCTGCTGCAGCGGGCCCACTGGGGCCCCGGGCATTGCTCTCTGGGGTTGCTGACTTTACCAGGGGAGGTGGGGCGGGTCCGGCTCCGGGTCCCAGGCCCCAAAACTTGTCGTTCTGTCGGGGGTGGGCTGGATATCTGGGTAGTTCCTGACCATATATGGGGCTTGGCCTGAGGCAGATCCCACATTTCACTTGGGACATAGAAGGTTAGTCACGAAACCTGGGATGTTTGGTCGCTGCTAGATGCTTGAGGTTTAGGTCGCCTGTTCTGTAACACTCAATTACTTATGTGTATGTGTATATATATATATATACACACACACACACACACATATAAATATATATATATATATATATATATATATATATATATATATATATATATATATATATATATATATACACACACATACATATATATATATATATATATAATTACTAATTTTATTTATTATTATCATTATTATTTTTCTGTTTGGTACATAATAGATCATTAACTGCGTGTATGTATGTATGTATGTATGTATATTTATATTTGTATGCATGTGTGTAGATAGATGCGAACTGCTTGGATGTGCTAAGGTAGGTATCTAATCTTATTTATTTTACTTTTATTTTTCAAGTCAATCTTGACTCCTTCCCCCACAATTACCTCTCACCTTCTCTTTCCCCCTCCAAAACTTCTCTACCTCTCTTTCCCCCTCAATTACTTCTCTCCTCTTTCCCCTTTTTTATTAACACCATCCTGTCCTGATGTAAGTTTATATGACTGATTAATGTAATTATTGTGATTAATGCTAAATAAATAAATAATCAATAAAATAAATGAAGAGTTTCTAATAAATAAATATATAATATCTTTAATTCTCTGGAAAGAGCAAAACTGACCAACTCATACGAAGCACCTCCCTTCTCATGGGGCTGCTTTGAAGTAGGACCGGACAGGTAATATAATATTTAAAAAAAAAATTTTTTTAAAGAGCGAGAGGAACATCAGAGAAGGTGCGACAGAGGAGTAACAGTCAGAGCATCGGAGGAATGACAGAGAATCGTCAGGGGAGCAAAAGAGTAACAAAAGAGAGCTAAAAGAGCATCAGAGGAGCGTCAGAAGCTAGAAGAAAAATAAAATAAAATATTTGCTGGCCTCACCGGGTTGTGCAGGACAAGCTCCTTCAGCGCCTGGACGTCGCTGTTGAGCGTAGCAGACATGAGGAACGCCTGGTAGATCTTCGGCAGGTGACTGCAACACAGACATCATCATCAAGAATGGCCCCTGTTCACTGTTAACATTTCCACAGAGACTTTCAGGAGGACAATTATAGGACATCTGATTGGAGGTCTTTTAACCCTTTCAACAGCATCAACATTACGTATATGTGCTTCTGGAGCATTCCAAGCCTGTTTTTGCCGGAGTTTGATCATCAAGTGAAAAAAAAACTCCATTAAGAGAGTTTGTTGGTTGAGCTTTAAAGGGTTAATAAAGCCATCACGCACCACAACAGGCTCTTGAGGTCCTCCTCAAAGCCGAAGGAGAAGAGCAGGTCGGCCTCGTCAATCACCAGCGTCTCTAGAGATGAGTGAAGCTGCAGGTTCTGAGCTTTGATGTGAGCCAGCACACGAGACGCCGTGCTCACCACAATATCTGGCTTCTCCATCAGAATTGGCCTGAGAGACACGAAGAACATCTTTTACTGCTGCTGGAAAAACACTCGAGAGTAGCCTGGAGCTTCCATGAGCTTGTTCTTGGACAGTGAAAATGGCAACTGAAATTATTGACTTGTGAAATCATGTGATTTTAGCTGAATTGCGCTCAGATGTTGAGATTTCAGATCTTGAAATCGGATTTATGCTTGTAAATACAAGCTGTGAGCAGCGATCTCCTGGGTTCAAGCTGTTAAGGTCCTCTTGTGGTCAGGAAAACAACGCTAGACTTGTGTGGTCCTCTGTGTGATTCATTAATGTGTGTTTTTTAGTTTAGTAATTAGTGTTACAAAGTCTCACTTCTGAGCAGAGATCTCAGCTTTCCCTGAGATGTCCGCCACCCTCACGTCTCTGCTGCAGAACGCTGCCAGCTCTCGGATCATCTTCTGCACCTGCTGCCCCAGCTCTTTACTGGGAACCAGAACCAGTGCTCGGACCGCCTGCTCGCGCACCGTCTGGAGACAGGGAAAGGGTGGGTGAAGAGAAGAGAATCAGAATAAAAATCAAAAAGATCTTTATTGCCAAGTGTGTATGTGCACACACGGAATCAGTTTTCGTACAGGGGTACTCTGCAGTGTTGGTACAACAACAACAAAAAAACACAATAGCGTTACACAGTAACACAGGCCAAATAAGTAAATTGCTCAAGTTAAAAGTAAATAGAATATAGTAATATTATAGAATAAATAATACATATAAAGTAATAGAATGGTATATAAAGTATATATAGTATATCAAACAATAGAAAGTAATAGAAGAAGGAAAAGAGAGAAGGAGGGAGAGAGACAGAGGTAGGGGAGAAGAGAAATGAAGAGAGGAGATGGAGAGGAGAGAGGGGGTGGTAGAGAGAGAGGGAGGGAGGGAGGGAGGGAGGGAGACGGAGAGAAAGAGAGGGGCGTTCTTAATCAAAGCCTCACAGTAACACAAAACCTAACACTTAAAAGTTTACGGAACACCAGAGAAATCTCTTCAGAGAGCTTTTGAAAGTCTCACCTGTTTGGAGCTCAGGATTTTCTGGATGATGGGAATTGCATAGGCGGCTGTTTTCCCGGATCCGGTTCGGGCGCGGGCCAGCAGGTCTTTCCCCTCCAGAGCCAGAGGGATGGCTTTCTCCTGGATGAGAGTGGGCTGCGACCAGCCAAGATCTGCTACGGCCTGAGAGACACAAACAAGTCAACCTAAACCCTCACGAAAACAGTGATTTTATCTCCATCCAAACAAACAAACAAACCCACTTTCACTGAGGGATTGCTGATTAACAATAACATTAAAATCTTCGTATGCTTTCAAGCTCTACAAGAATCTTAATAATTACTACATTTGAATAATTTAACTGATCTTGAGATAAAACAAAACGATGTTAAATCATATTTTATATTCTCATATAATGCCTTAGCAACTATCAAAATAAAATACATTTAAAAACATCCTTGCTTTATTGTTATATTAGTTAAATATCTTAAAAGTATTTTTACACGGTATTCGAGTGTTGCCTCCGTGTGGGTCTTTATCTATTGTCGCTATACAACAAAACAAATATTATTCAAGCAGCTTTCTAGAAGAAAAAAGTTATTTAGACTTTGTGCTCTCATGCTTTTCATGTTGACATACAAAGTACAGTAACAAATATTTAACGCCAATGACGTTCCAGCGTCTGGAAACTGAATATTTCAGACACCAGAACCTCCTATACACACCGTTTACATTCGAATATATGTTAAATTAATAACAGACTGGCGTATTATAAAAAAATAAAGCTGTATTTTACCTTTAAAAGCCGATCATCTAATCCCATTTCGTGAAACTGTAGCGAATCGTCCTCCATCGTCACGCACACGTGTTTCTCGCTCCAGCAGCAGCCAGAGAGAAACTAAACCCTCGCGCTCTCTGGCGCCCCCAAAAAGCTGGAGAAGAACTGCGTGTCGAAAAACACGATTGAGGCGTCTGAAAGAGAAATAAATTAGAATGATACTTGGATCGCAATTTAAACGTCATTATATGTTTTTTTATTCAAAATTAGACGAAACAAACTTAAATTAAAACGTCCAATCGGTTCATCCAACCAGCCGCATGAGGTCGCTAGAGGTCGAGAAAATCCCGTTTAACAAATAAATGCTGTCATTAAACAGCAGTAGCGATAATTGCAAAACAGTCGACGTACTCACCGTTATTATGCTTTTATTATATGGATATAACCTATTATATCGATTATAACCCCCCCGCCGCTAGTTTGCGTTAAACGAGGCAGAACATTAGAAGAAGAGCAAAAAACGAAGCAGGAAAAAGCAAACACACCCATCCATCCATCCATCTTCATGTCGGCTTTATTCCCTTTCGGGGTCGCCACAGCGGAATGAACCGCCAACTCTCTGGCATATGTTTTACGCAGCGGATGCCCTTCCCTGCCGCAACCCATTGCTGGGAAAGCAAACACACCCATGTTATCAAATTAACCTGTAATTTTAACAGGTGTTCCATTAATAACGGTTCCTCGTGAAGAACTGCGCCATTGGTTGAAAAAATTATGAATTTTAATATTAATAGAGGGGGCGCAGCTTTTGTCCATGAGCTTCAGCGAGTCGAAACTTTGAAATGTTGTTTCTACGGTCAAAGTGTACTTTGAGGATTTAAAGGTAAATAAATAAACATAGTGTGTCAAACCTTTCGTTGTTCACACTTAAAGTAGGTTCACACTGAGATGCATTGGTTTTGTTGTTTTGCTAAAGAAGCGTCTTGTTTTAAGTCATAGTGTTACTTATAACTAACGTCAGAGTTCCAGCTTAAAGTAAAAAAATAGTATTGTTGTTTTGCTAGATAAGCTTCTTGTTACAAATGCATTTCTATTAGATATTACATGTAAAAACAAGGAAATTACACTTATTTGAAAAAGAAGGGGCGTCACGGTGGCGCAGTGGGTAGCACGGTCGTCTCACAGCAAGAAGGTCGCTGGTTCGAGCCTCGGCTGGGTCGGTTGGCATTTCTGTGTGGAGTTCTCATGTTCTCCCCGTGATCGCGTGGGTTTTCTCCGGGTGCTCCGGTTTCCCCACAAGTCCAAAGACATGCGGTATAAGTGAATTGAATAAGAACAATTGCCCATAGTGTTAAAGTGTGAATGTGTGTGTGAATGTTTCCCAGCGATGGGTTGCAGCTGGAAGGGCATCCGCTGCGTAAAACATATGCCAGAGAGTTGGCGGTTCATTCCACTGTGGCGACCCGGAAAGGGAATAAAGCCGACATGAAGATGAATGAATGAATGAATGAAAAAGAAGGCAATTCTTTGTGATATATGGAATAATAAATGACTAAGTACTGTTTATTCTAAAACTATCAGTGTCAGAAAGATGTTTATTGCCACGTGTGCATGTGCACACAGGAGGAATGTGTTGTGGTACAGGGGTACTCTTCTGTGTTTGTACAAAAAGAACAACACATTAACATTGCACAGTAACTGGTGATATAAGTAAATTGCTGAAGTTTAAAGTAAATAAAATATAGTAATATTCTAGAAATAGAGGTAGTAAAATATAAAGTAATAGAACTGTAACTATAGAAATTAAAGCCCCTTAAAAGATGTGCTTTGGAGGTAATGTTCAGACCTAAGCGTAAAGTAAAAATAAAGTGCAGCAACAGAACAACAGAATGTGGAGCGACTGGAAATGTGCAGAGTCTTGTTGCTTAGTGCAATAAGAATACCTTTATGAGTTATAAAGACAAAACAATAACGTGGAATATGTCATATTAGCGTTAGCATCGATGTTTGCTCTAATCGTGATGCAAATTCAGTGAAAAAGCTAGCAAAGACACCTATGTTGTGTTACTAACTGTTTAAGAATTTCATTATTTGAAAACATTGGCAAGATTTGTCTTACTCAACACTGAAGGTAGAGAACAATATAAATTACATGATTAACAGCCAAGAACACAATGTGCAGGCGTTTAAGTAATACAACACATAATATAACTTAACATTTCATAGATTATGACTGCCACTGTTACTAGTTTCTGTAAAAAGGGCAGTTGTGGTCCGCCGGTGACCGCAGAAGCTGTATTTTTTGTTTTCCCGGTCTAATAACACTGGGTCTAAATGCCCTTAACAATATCCGGTACAGATGCACTCTGAACAATCAGACAAGATCTTGTTTTACTCTGAGCAAACTGGGAACAAGCGAAAAGGCTGTTTTGCCTCGACTGACGAAACAAATCGATCTCTTTGAGCAAGGCAAGGCAAGGCAAGTTTATTTGTATAGCACATTTCGTACACAGGGTAATTCAAAGTGCTTTACATTGGAAATAAAGAAAAAAAGAAAGTACATTTAATAAAACCAAGCATTAAAAGTCATATAAAATAAAACTGATTAAAAAAATGAAATTTAAAAAGCGGAGCGCTTAGGAACCGTCTGAAAATAGTCAACCCTGGAAAACAGTTACAGCATAAAACAGCCTACACCTCCGTTCTGAAGCACTCTACTGGCCTCAAATTCAGGTCACCTATCTCTGTTATTGTGTTGGTGCTGAAACAAAAATCATGTTGAAAAACATAAATTAATAGAGTCATTTTCTAATTAACTGAAATATACAATGCTTTTTAAAAGCTACAATTCCCAGTACAGATGCACTCTGAACTCGTTATCATGCAAAGTGTTTAACTATAGTTAGTTTTATGCATAGTGTCCATCATATCCTAGTGTTTAGCATGGAGTGCAGGGCAAGCATTCAAAAAGCTGGCCCCTCAAACCCTAATAAAGATACCGTTTATAACCCTAACCCTACTCTGTGAAGTAGAAGATCTTCAAGCTAGGACGCTGATTTCTATGCGTGATAACAAGTTCAGAGTGCATCTGTACTGTGAATTGTAAAGGGCATTTAGACCTGGTGTATTAGGCCAGGAAAACAAAAAACTACACCTCCCAGCAAACATGGTCACGACGTTGACGTTGAGAGTATGGCCAAATCCGGCCGATGCTAAACAGTAAACAGCTAAACAGTCCGGTTGAGTAATCAGTGGTTCAAAAGTGGTTCGAACACAATGTGCAGCCAATGTCTAAAAACAGTCCCGGATGGATGATACAAATTTAAATATTCTACCCACTTTTTAAAAACAAAAATTACATAAATTTTTTTCTTTTGCGCTCCTTATTCATAATCTGACTTAAAAAAAAGAGAATCCTTTTTTTTTTACTGCCAACAAGGGACCTAAGCTTCCAAGCGACAGTTAGCTAGCCAACAGGAGACCTCCACAAAAAACCAACGTAGCTGTTTTTCAAATTACAAGAAATCCCAACACATTGGTCTTTTGTCCAAATTTAAGTGTTGTACATTTACATTTTAAGTAAGAAATGTTTATTATCACTTTGGAAAGCAGCTGTCATAGACACCTGTCCAAGATGAGACAATAACATTAAAACAACTATTTATGTTTTACACAGGGATAAATATAAATACTCATCTCAGTTCTTTAGAACAATTAAACAAAGATATTTGTTTTATATGAGTTCTATACTCTCTATTAACTCTTTGTTTAAGTATGTCAATTGAACAATGTGACTCAGTGACTCTAATATGAACCAACCATTCACCTGTGACACAGGAGTAAAAAAAAATCTGCAAGAATATTTGTATTTGTTCATCGAGGCAAATATATAGTGATATTTTAAATAAATCACTTCTTGTTTGTCCTCATTGTTTGTGTTAGTGATGGTGAGTGATTAGACTTCCACACACAAAAAAAAAACAACCTCCGTGTGTTTAAAAACACAAAAAAACCCTGACACATTCGTCCTTTGTCCAAATTTAAGTATCATAAATTTACATTTCAAGTAATAAATGTTTGTCATCACTTTGGAAAGCGTATTTTAGAGACACCCTTCCAAGGTGGGACAATAACATGAACAAAACAATTCTTGTACATATTTTTATATATATATTTTTAAACATATTTGTTTTATATGAGTTATGTAGTTTATATTAACTCTTTGTTTAATCTGTAAATTTAAAACTGAAATGCTCAGTGAATCCTTCCTTTCCAAGATGGGTACTCTAATATTAACCAACCAATTATAGTGTTATTTTATACACATAATCTCCCACTTCTCCTCATTGTTTGTGTTAGTGATGCTGAGTGATTAAGCTTCTAAGTGAAAGCTAGCTAACCAACAGGAGACTTCCGCAAACAAAACAACCTAGTTAGGTTTTAAGACATAAGAAAACCTTGACACATTGATCCTTTGTCCAAATTTAAGTGTCATATTTCAATTGTAAATAAGAAATGTTTCTCATAACTTTGGAAAGTGTTCGTTAGAGACCTTTCCATGATGAGACAATAACATTTACATTTATGCATTTGGCAGACACTTTTGTCCAAAGCAACTTACATTAGGTCAGCGACAATACGCAATTTGTTACACCGTCTAAGTCTATCTCAGCTTCTCATAATTAAAATTGTATCAACTGATCAATAAACCATAGCAGGAAGAAAATAAAGGAAGAAGATAAGGAGGAAAAAAAGAAAGTTTTTTTATATAGTAGGTGTTCTCTGAAGAGAAGAGTTTTCAGTTGGTTTTTGAAAGCTGTTAGTGTTGTTGCTTTCCTGACTGGATCAGGGAGTTTGTTATACCAGCCAGGGACAGTAAAAGAGAAGATTCTGCTGAGAGATCTTCTGCCTTTGTGGGACGGAACCACGAGTCTCTGTTCCTTCTCTGAGCGCAGGCTTCTGGAGGGCATGTAGGAGTGTATGAGCTCATGGAGGTAGACAGGGGCTGATCTGGAGATAGTTTTGTATGCCAGCGTTAGCAATTTGAATTTAACCCGAGCTGCAATGGGGAGCCAATGAAGAGTGATGAAGAGGGGAGTAACATGAGCTTGTTTTGATTCCTTGAAGATAAGACGAGCTGCAGAGTTCTGGATCATCTGCAGAGGTTTGAGCGTGTTTGCTGGAAGTCCTGCTAGGAGAGCGTTTGCATTAGTCCAGACGTGAGAGGACCAGAGCCTGAACCAGGAGTTGAGTTGCATGTTCAGTTAAGAAGGGCCTGATCTTTCGAATGTTGTGCAGTGAAAATCTACACGCTCGAGTTGTCTTTGTGATGTGGTCTTTGAAGGACAGCTGTTCATCCAAAATCACTCCCAAGATTTCTGATTGTAGGAGAAGGGGTGACTGTAGTGGATTGCAGCTGGATGGTGAGGTCGTGATGCACAGAGGGATTGGCAAGATTACCAGAAGTTCTGTCTTGGCCATGTTGAGCTGTAGGTGATGGTTCTTCATCCAAGTGGAGATGTCGTTCAGGCAGTCAGTTATATGCGGGTAGTTACTGACAGGTCATCAGGGGGGAACGACAGATAGAGTTGAGTGTCGTCAGCGTAGCAGTGGTAGGAGAATCCGTGTCTGAGGATGATAGGGCCCAGGGAGGTGGTGTAGATGGAGAAGAGAAGCAGCCCAAGGACTGAACCCTGGGGGACCCCGGTGAGTAGGTTATGAGTGTTTGAGACCTCACCCCTCCACCCGACACTGAAAGATCTACCAGTAAGTTAGGACTCAAGCCAATCGAGTAATATTCCAGTGATGCGCATCACAGAGAGAGTGGAGAGAAGGATCTGATGGTTGACTGTGTCAAATGCTGCAGAGAGGTCTAGTAGGATGAGGGCAGATGATCTGTGGTTAGCCCTGGCCCCTCGCAGCGCTTCCGTTACAGACAACAAAGCTGTTTCAGTTGAGTATCCGTTCTTGAAGCCTGATTGGTTGTCATCAAGTTTGTTGTTCTGAGTCAGGAACGTAGAGAGCTGATTGAAGACGACCCGCTCAATGAGTTTTGCAGTGAAGGGAAGCAAAGAGACAGGTCTGTAATTTTCCTCCAGTGATGTGTTGAGTGTATGTTTCTTGAGAAGCGGGGTGACTTTGGTCACCTTGAAGGTGTCGGGGAAAATGCCATCGAACATGAACACAACAATTCTTGTTTTACAAAGGGATTTTTAAAAATACTCATCTTAGTTCTTCTGAGTAATTAAAACAGATATTTGTTTTATACGAGTTATATAATCTCTAATAACTCTTTGTTTAATCTGTGAATTTAAAACTGAAACACTCAGTGAATCCTTCCTATCCAAGAGGGGACTTTAATATAAACCATCTAATTACTTGTGACACAGGAATAATTCAGCCTTCAAGAAAAAATTTATTTTTTCATCAAGGCAAAAATATATTTATATTTTAAAATGTAATAGAAATTGTAAGTCATTATAATGAGTATTAGTAATTATGAAGATTGAAATGGTGAGTCTGAGAGTAGTGAAGGCATCATAGAGGAGAATCTGACCACCTATCCACTGGAAAGGGTCCAGTTCAACGTCTCCTAACAACATAGAGTTCCTTTAAGCTGATGAGGAGGTCCGCTTGCAACCTTGTGTGCAATTACAGGAGAGCTCTAAAACCAGGCTGAAGGAAGGCTTGGGGAAAGATCTTGGAGCCTTGTTTTTCTGTGCTACAGCGAGGAGATCTTGTTTCACAGGGAAATGCTAGAGCAGTCGCTGGAGCTAAACGGGCGGCTAAAGGAGTCGTAGCTATGTAACTGATCATTACAAGGTGTGCACTCCCACAGTGGACATAGCAGAGTTGCAGAGTTGAAGAAGAAGAAGCAGGTTGTACATTGGTGAATGGCATCTGGATAGGCCCAGATGAAAACCCTGTTTAACAAAAAGGTTGTTTTTTTATGGTAAATTAATACACTGTAAAGCTAATGTGTCAAAGATGAGGATTGTAAACAGCATAAACCAACACTGATTCACTAAGGATTTTGCTAGCTATTCGCAGACCTTTTGTGAACAATGTATTATTTCTGTAACGAATAATGTTGGAAGAGGAATCAAGATGGTGCTTGCTGCTCATCCACCACCAAGTGGACTTTTCGGCACTTGCAGATGGATTTCATTGAGCTACCTCTATGTGAAGGGGAAAAGTTTTGTTTAATAATAGTGGACATGTTTTCAAAATGGGTTGAAGCTTTTCCAACAGCTGAACAGAATTCCAGTGCGGTGGCGAAAGCTTTGGTTACTGAAGTGATCCCCAGATGTGGGATTCCAAACCGGATTTCCAGTGACAACGGTACGCCTTTTGTGAACAACGTTCTCCAGACACTGGGTGAGTATCTTGGTATCAATTCGAGACATCATTGCGCTTACATTCTGCTAGCGCAGGTGCAGGTTGAAAGGGAGAATAGAACCTGGGAAAACAAGCTGGCAAAATGCTGTAAAGAAACTGGGCTAAATTGGGTGAAAGCTTTTCCACTAGTGCTTATTTTTATATAAGAACGAGAATAAGGGGAAGAGAAACATTGAGTCCATTTGAAATACTGATGGGGAGAACAACTAACACTGGTATTGGACCTCCAGGTCTTCTGAGACAGTTGACAAGGAAATGAGATGATGATTTGCTGGCATATTGCTCAAACCTTTCTTCTGCTCTGTGTGATCTTCGCAGGTGGGTGAAAGACGCGTTACCGGAACCGGCCCAGGTGTACCTTCATGACCTGAGACCTGGAGACTGGAGGTGGTGGTGAAGGATTTGCAGAAGAGAAAGGGGCTGACGAAGTCCATAACAAGCTCTTCTCGCTACGCAGACGGCAGTTAAAGTGGCAGAGAGAGCAACTTGGATCCACGCAAGCCACTGCAAAAGAGTTCCACACGCCTGTTGAAGGGGTACCAGGAAACACACAGCAGGCGTAATCATCTGCAGAGGAGATGGAACACATCTGCCGGAGCTTCTTTTTCCTGTGGTTCGTAGCGGGGGTGTTCCTACTTGATCACCACCTTCAGGAGGGTTCTGAAGGAAACCTGGGTCCAAATATCTCTGGAAATACCCCTGCAAGTCAAAACTATGGAGCTCTTCCTCGCTACCTGGCCATAGGCGAGGGTGTTTTTCTTGGGCTGCACTGTCACGTTCTTTCTAGCACGGATAACCAAAGAGGATGCAGGGAAGTTCTGGTGTGCGACGGAGCACATCACATCAGATTCATACGAGATGATGGTAAACATCTTGGTGAAGCCAGCCCCTCCCCCAGCTTCCGAGAAATTAATAGATCTAGTGCCGAACCCCGACCAAATCATTAGTGACACTGATATATTGGATAAAGTGGTAATTATAGAGACTATAACTTTACCAGAAGAAGTTAAACAAGTTAAGATAGCAAATTAATTAGGAATGGCACACTGACCAAATTACTATTGATCTTGTTTCCCAAAATTAATGTAACATGTAGCTATTATTACTTTAATGGCAGAAGTAATGAAAATGATCTAATCAGACAAAATGCAAAAAAAATTGCTCTACTGAAAAACCTATGTATACAAAATTAAGTTTTGATGTAAAGACAACAAAAGCCGAAGTATGTGTTTGTTCGGAGGATTTTATTGTCCATTATTGTCATTAGAGACGGCTGCTGTATGGGTGTGTGATACGCGAGCGTATCATCAGCTTGCCTAAAAATGGTGTCAACGTTATTACGCTGATTTACTATCTACAGGGATCAATGATACTACAGGAGTGTCACACCTGTTTCCCTTCTCCTCGTTTTCTCTGGCTCTCACCTGCTTAGTGGCGTATTAGTTCATGTTGCTACCTGTTTTTGCTCTCCTGATTTAGTTGTTGATTTAGTGTGAGATCACCTTTACCCTGCAGCCCTGGACCTACTCCACGAACGAGGCCCAAGTCTCTTTTGTCCTTACGCTGCTAGCTGATCGGGCCCGTAATTGGGGAACAGCATTGTGGCGCACCGAGGCGAGCTGCTGTCAGACCTTCAAGTCCTTCCGGGAGGAGATGGTTCGGGTGTTTTGATGGGGCTCTCTCCGGTCTGCGAGGCATCCTAAGCCCTAGCATCGCTACTCCAGGGTTCGCGCTCCGTGACCGACTATGCCATAGAATTCCGAACCTTGGCTGCTTCTAGCGGATGGAACGAAGCTGCCCTCATCGTCCGCTTCCTGGAGGGTCTCAACTCCGACATCACCGACGAGCTTCTAGTGCAGGATCTTCCAAGCACTTTTGATGGTGTAGCGGAGCTCGAGCTTCGCATTGGTAAACAGCTCCAGATATGCCGCCTCCGTAAGGGATTCCCAAAGGAGGTTCGGGGATCTTCGGCTGTCTCTGAGGAATTCGACCCCAGGTCATCGGGGCGTGACGTCACTCCTCCTGAGCCGGTGTAGCTGGGAGGTTTCCGACTGTCCCCTACTGAGAAACAGAGATGTATCGACCAGCAGCTCTTTGTCTACTGTGCAGACTCGGGACACCAACTCGGTGAGTGCCCGTTGAGAGGGAGAAGCTCGCAGATAGAGGGGAGATATTTGGTGAGCTCCTTAACTGTTTTTCCTCCACCTGCCCCTTCACGCACTTTGCTTCCTGCGAGTGTCTCATTTAATTATTCATCCATACAAGTACATGCCTTGTTGGACTCTGGTGCAGAGGGAAGTTTTATGGACGAGTCTTTTGCATTGTCTAATTGTATTCCTCTAAGGAGACTGGTCAGACCGATCCCCATTTTTTCCCTCGATGGGCGCATTTTTACTGAGGTGTCTCACTCCACAGAGCCTGTCAATTTCATTGTGTCTGGCAGCCACCAGGAGAAACTTAGTTTTTATGTCTTTTGGGCCCCTAAGGCCCCTGTAGTTCTCGGTCACCCCTGGCTGCCCTGACACAATCCCCAGATTGACTGGCTCGGTGGGAATATTCTCTCGTGGAAACTCTTTTGCCTTTTGTCAGCCAAACCTTATTCTCTCCCTCCCGACTCTTCCTCTGTACTTCCCCGATCTAGCAGGGGTTCCTGAGTGCTACCATGATCTTGCTAGGGTTTTTAGCAGATCTCTCGCTTCCTCTCCCCCCCCCCCATCGGCCGTACAACTGTGCCATTGACCTTCTACCGGGTGCTATTCCTCCCAGGGGGCGCTTATACTCCATCTCTGCCCCTGAGAGGAAAGCGCTCGAGAAGTATCTAAAGGAATCCCTCGCGGCGGGCAAAATTGTTCCCTCCTCCTTGCCCGCAGGAGCTGGGTTCTTCTTCGTTAAGAAGAAGGACGGCTCCTTGTGTCCGTGTATCGACTACCGGGGCCTAAATAAGATCACTGTCAAGAATAAATACCGTCTCCCTCTTATGTCGAGTGCGTTCGACCTCTTACAGGGGTCAAACATATTTACCAAGTTAGATCTACACAACGCCTACCACCTTGTGCACATTAGAGAAGGGGACGAGTGGAAAACAGCGTTTAACACTCCGCTCGGGCACTTCGAGTACCGCGTTCTTCCTTTCGGTCTCGTGAACACTGCCGCTGTATTCCAGGCATTCGTGAACAATGTCCTTCGGGACATGCTTAATGTATGCGCCTTCGTTTACCTGGATGACATTTTAATCTTCTCTAAGGATCTCCAATCTCACACCACTCATGTGCGCAACGTTCTCCAGCGCCTCCTGGAGAACCATCTTTTTGTCAAGCCAGAGAAATGAGCTTTTCATAAACCCTCCGTTCAGTTTTTAGGACACATCATCTACTCGGAGGGCTTACGGATGAACCCTGCCAAGGTCAGCGCGGTTCTGGATTGGCCTGTCCCTGACTGCCGTTCTGCGCTACAGCGTTTTTTGGGGTTTTCTCATTTTCATAGTCGGTTTATTTGTAACTTCGGCTTAATTGCTGCTCCCCTCTCCGCTCTCACCTCTGTCAACACACCTTTTGTGTGGTCTCTCTCTGCCCAAGAGGCTTTTGATCGACTCAAGACACTTTTTACTTCCGCTCCTATTTTGATCACACCCTCTCCTGATAAACAATTCATTGTCGAAGTCGATGCTTCCAAAGCTGGGGTAGGTGCTGTATTGTCCCCGCGCCTTGAGTCCGATGGTAAGGTTCACCCCTGTGCCATTTTAATTTTCTTGCATCGCCTCAACCCCACTGAACGCCGGTACGGGGTTGGTGATCGTGAGCTCCTCGCCATTCGGCTGGCATTTGGGAGAGTGGCGCCACTGGCTCAAGGGGGCATCCGTTCCTTTCATTGTGTGGACCGACCACCGTAACCTTGAGTTTCTTCGTTCTTTTAAGACTATGAATGATTGACAGTCTTAGTGGTCTCTTTTTTTCCCCGCATGTTTTGATTTTACCATCACATATCGTCCCAGTTCACACAACACTAAACCCGATGCGCTCTCACGTCAATTTTGCACCGTCTCCGAGCTCAAATGCACTTCTCCTGTCATTCCCCAGGAGAGGATCATTGGATCCCTTTCTTGGGGAATAGAGCGCACAGTTAAGGAGTCACTTAGAGGGGTTTCCAATAAGCTCACTTCCCGTTGCCCTCCGAATCGCCTTTTTGTGGTTCTCGATTTCGTGACCAGTCACCCTATCTCTAAAGGGTTTTCCACCATTCTTACTGTAGTAGTCCATTTCTCCAAGACTGTGCATTTCGTTCCTCTGCCAGGCCTCCCTTCTGCCTTGGACACCGCTCGACTGGTTTTTAGCCACGTGTTTTGTATACCATCGTGGCTGTAGCCGCCAGTTTCCTGTAGATTGGGAAGGTTACTGTCCCAAGGACAGGTTCCCACCAGGGATATCCCTCACCCCTCGTGTCCCACTTAGTTGCCAGGTGGCGGTCCTGTCACACTTGTTTCCCCTCCTCATTTTCTCTGGCTCTCACCTGCTCCTCGTTTGCTCATTAGCCACATTATTTATTTCCTCCTTCTTTCATTTTTCCTTACTGGCGTATTAGTTCATGTTGCTACCTGTTTTTGCTCTCCTGATTTAGTTGTTCCAGTTTTAGCTCTTCCATTCCAGAAGATTGCGCTTCTGTAGTTTTTGTTTAATAAAGGTTTTCTTACTGCAATTGGGTCATCTGTTATTCTCTGGTAGAGCCTGGGTTAAGCGAGCTGTACTTCTTGTTGTTTTAATGTCCCAGATGAATCAAAGAATATATCAAATGTTATACAACATATGAAAAATTATTTAGTCGTAACATTGGAAGTAAACAACTCGTGGTTCTCATGGATTGCAAACCTGTGGGGAGGGTGGGGATACTGGCTTCTTCACACCATGATTCCAGTTCTGATCATAATCCTCAACATAAAACATCCACATCTTTCTTCTTGTCTCAACGTCCTCTGTCAACTGGGAGAGTGAAGACTTTTTACATTTTGACCAACAATTGAAAAATTACTCAACAATTAGTCATTTAGTTAGTCAGCCAAACATTTTTTTTAAAAGTCTGCACCATTGAGAGAGCAGCGCGAGAGTAAAACAACCGTATGTGTCACTATTTATTTCTCTTGTAAAGTAGAAAATGTCAGCAAAATATTCTTTTTTTTTTCTCAATGTAATTTTTTATAATACTTTTTGTATGTGATGTTATGCTATTGTAAGGCCGGGTTCTCCTGAGTCTGGGCTGTTGATTTTAGCATCCACATAATAAAACAATGGGGTGCCTTCTCCTAACCCCTTATTTCCAGCATCAAGAAGCCTACAGCTCCCGACATGTTTGAAATATTTTACAGGGTTTAGTGCAATGATAGTATATGCCAGAATTAGAAACTTTAACACTCTCAACAGCTTTGGCTAATGCTCTCCTGATTCGCATTCCTAATTAAATCACACCACTCTGAGAGGAGACTGGTCTGAAGAAGCTTTCAAAGGGCAGATAGCAGACTCAAATCCTGGCCCTTTTCGTCTCTAAAATTGGCCCCTGCGTTAGGCAGTACAGAAGCAGACCCAAGCGCAGTGAGTTCCAACTTCTTTTATTTTAGATTGACTACAGCAGTTGCAGGGAAGCAGAATGCTCTTGCTCACAAAACCCAAGGTTCACCAATAACGTGAACAGAAAAGAGCCAGAATAAATAAGTTAACTAATGACAAAATTAGGCACACGTGAGCATAAGAAGGCGCAGGTGCAACAGCCTGAAGGAAGAGCTCTAGAGCTCCCTTACCATGTAGTAAACTTGGAGTTAAAATGTAATGTCTTTATTAGAATGATCAATTCCAAATTAAGGGTAGACAATAACTCCTTATTCTTGGTTCATAATTCACAAGTTGTATAACCTGATACATTGTCAATGACAATACACATCAATGATATTAAATGTTTGAACCTTTTCAATCATTCTTCTTTTACTGAAACACTTTTAAGGGGTAATAATAATATTAACAAGAGTGAGTAAAATTAAAGGTCATTTAGTGGGTTAAAACTTAATATTATCATTAATTATTAACATGGTAATATATTTGGCTGTTACCAATAATAATGGTAAAGATAAAACCTTTTTAAATAAATTATGAAGTCAGATATACTAATTATGTGAATTATTAGTAATAATATTTAGTAAAAATCCTTTAGTACTGTTTCAAGACAGGAGCCTTCAGTCCCGACTCGTATCCGTTTTTGGTTCAAGCACCGGGACCTCTACACTATGGTCTATTTTCCCTGAGCATGTTCCTCGTTCTTCAGCACTCTGAGCAAGGAGCATGGTTCTGGACGCCGCATCGTTCAGCAGTTTCTGGAGCTGCCCCAGCAGAACGTTCCTCTGCTCAAAGCCTGGCTCCAGAAGAACAATCTAAACTCAGATGAGAGGGTCTTGAACTGGAATCAATGCAAGATTAATGTTTACAAAAGGGAACAGCTGCAACTTGTGGTTTCAACTTGATTTTATTCAAAGCTGACAAAACAATTTAAAGGGATTTCAGATGTACATATTTACACTTCAATCTGCATTTAATCTGCTTAAATACAACTGAGAATGAGTAATTGCCAAAAACACTCTGACACACCAATCAATAAACTCATGTCCTGCTTAAACATCTCATTCTAAACACGATTAAAATCTCATTATCATCAAACAGTGATCAAGCTAAAAGCAGCTACTTTAGACAAAAGAACCACTTTAGAAATATTACATTTAACAGGATTTCCCTTAAAACGTTCTTAAGCTAATTCTCTAAATCAAACGTAAACTCCAAAAAGCCCTTAGAAACACAGACGCACCGTATAAACATATTTACACCAGGAGCTTCTTCACTTTAAAATCTTTTAAGCATGCAACATTCAGAATAAAGGTTGAAACTGGCATAAAACCTGATCTAACAGGAAACATGGCTCTGCAAGAGTTCCTGCTGGTGTCTGTGTAGCGCTCACGCTCGACGGTCGTAGTCGCTCACCATCTTCTTGATGTGGTTCAGTTTGGCTTTCAGGTTCTTGCAGTGCTTCTTCTTCACCTGATAATCAGCGCTCTGCACAGAATCAAAACATTTGCGTTCACGCTACAGCAATTTATAGAACATTTAAACTCCGCCAGAACCTCATTGGCTGAAGTTAGAACCTTCATATCTCGAGTTCAGGGTCAGATTTCTTGCTGAAAAAAACTTATTGCTTCTTATCGCTACTTTTTTCCTCATCTGGGAAGTTTTCAAGCTTTATTTTTTCAGTTGACCAAAACAAATAAATAAATAAATGAAAAATGGCCCCGCCTCTAGAACCTCATTGGCTGAAAGTAATACTTCCAGATCTCAATTTATGGATCAGATTTCTTACCAAAAACACATCGTTCTTCTCATCTCTGCTTCCTCTGTCAAATGGAAGAGTTTTAAGAGTTTTTGAATTTTGACTAAAACATTTTTAAATTCTCAATGTGTCTGAATTTTTACATTCCCAGTGTCGTTTTTGGTCAAAATTGAAATTTCAAAATGCTTGAAACTTTAGTAGAGTAGAACAACCGTGTTGTTTTTCTGTTGGTATCGGTTCTAGAACCATAGATATGGAATTTTAAAATCTGACTCCTTTTAAAACAATGGGCCCCAGAAGCCCATTGGCTGAAGATAAAATTTATATTTGAGAAGAGGACTCACCCTTTTTTTCCCTTTCAGAGTGTTGTACTCATCCATGGCGTCCTGTAACAAGAGAAGGAGTGGAATCAGCAAGAGAAAGCTCTTTCACACGCTCTGTGATCTGAGGATCAGCTTTTACTGGTTTATTAACCAAACACAAGAACATAGTCTGGAAGATTGCATATAAGAAGAGAGACCATCAGCTTTGGTAGAGCAAGTTGATCAGCTTCTTTGAGAATTACATTTTTTCTTTTTAGTAGGGAAAATGACAAAGGTTTATGGCTTTAACACAAGATTTCTTTTAATGTGAGATGCACCAGCTGGAGGTGAATCCTCATAACTTTATTGTGGGTATTTTGGCAATTAGGTGATCTGATTTAACATTTATTTAATTCATAAATTGGACTTGACTCCATGACAAGACAGTCTGGCATTAAAACTTGATTCCATGAGAAGACCGTCTGACCTTGGTGACGGTGACCGTGATTTTGCCAAGTAGGCTGTGATCCTGGATCAACATGCTTTGTAGATCCTGGATCAACATTTCTATCAACCAATCACAGCCTTCTGACGTCATTAGTGTGTGACCACCAAGCCTCAATCAATCAATTTTTGAATCTTTCCCTCCGTTTACCATGCAGACGGACCCAAAAGAGGTAAGTTATTCTGTCTTCTTTGTTTTTACCGTTCTTGTAACCCAGCCTACTTGGCAAAATCACGGTCACTGTCTGACCTAATAGCTTGAGTCCATGAAAAAGACAGTCGGACTTAAAAGGAGTGACGCTTTTCTGATCAGGATACGCAGCTAGAGACAAATATCTGCGACGTGAAATTTATCTGCAAGGATAACTTTCTGCATATATGCCCCATCTATGGAGGGATATGGGGTACAGTTTTGAGAGTCGGTTCTGTCACCATGCTTGCTGCTGTTCAAAGATCTTATGCTGAGAAGTAAAGTGAACATCGGACAGAAAGTCGTAGTCTGTCTTTATTGAATTTATTTTCAAAGTTTATTTAAATTGAGGGATGAAAAACAACCACATTATAAACATTGAATCTTGCAGCAAACCACATCACAGAATCGCTCACTATATTTTCATGGTAGGATTAGTGGATTTTGAGAGGCTCTCGAGTTAACTGATTGTGCACTGATCTTTTATTCTGATTCCTGCAAAGAAATTGAGAACTTGCAAAATTCTTGCAAGAAATGACACACCATGATAATCAAATACATTTTCTTAGTTGATTTTCATGTCTGCAATAAATAGATGTGCATTTATTTACTTAGGGACGTTTTAGTGCGTAGTATTTAAGAGGTTGCATAAGAGACTTTCGTGATATTTAATAACCCAGTACCAGCTTCTGCTTTTGTGCACACTTGAGGTTTCTGCTGCTCTCTTCCCATTCTGGATTGATCCCGTACAGGCTCAGTTTTAGTTCAAAACGTTTCAGTTCAAGAGCACACCAAAGTGTTGACAACGATCGGGTCCAGATGAGAACAAGCTGAACATATTTAGTGAAATCAAAAGATCGTAAAAATATAGAAATACTCTCGATCAGGGAATATTCGCTCTACTTCGATGCACACAGACCTATAGCGCTAAAACCTGCCACAAGCACTGATTTAGCTGCATCAGGTAAGCTGCAGCCCTCCAGGATCCACATTTAACTTCTTCCATCTAAAGCATTGGCTCTCAAAATGCAATTGAGTGGATGAGACGACTGACCAGGAACTGAGGGCTGCTCTCCTCCAGCGAGTCCAGCTCACGGTCCACCTCCGCCAGCCGTTTGTTGATCTGGTCCAGCTCTGCCTGCAGCTCCTTGTACTCCTGATGCTCCTGATCGAACAGCCGCTTGTACTCGTCGCGCTCCTGGCTGTTCACAATCGGAGGGTACTCGCTGAGAAGAACAACATGAAATACCATGTGAAAAAGAGGAAAAAAGATAAATTCCAGTAGAACTTTTGTTCTTCCCACAGAAACCTCCCCTCCTCTGAACCCTTGAGGTCTAATTCTTCTATGTTTTAAAGAAATTTAAAAAGCTCTGCAGAAGAAAGTCCATGTGGAACATACCTGAAGAAGTCATCGTCGTCCAGCTCGTCTCCGGACGAAGCGTAGTCGGTGTCGTAATCGCGGCCATCTGTGGTGCGGGGGCGTCCGGCGCGCCGCTTCTTTGGCCGTCCAGCGGAGCTGTTGATCTCAGAGCTGCTGCTCAGCGGGAGAGAGCTCCGGAGCGGCAGGTCCCGATCGATCACCCTGAGCACAGACAGAGGAGCGCTTCATGCCAGCTGTAACATCCTCCGCTTCAGCAGAACAACTCGGAGAACTCATTTACAAGGATTCTACTGAAGGCTGAAGATCTTTCTTTTATATTTAAAAATTGAGAAAAACAAAATACAATGACAACGAAAAAGGGGAAAGGAATAAAGATAAATAGAAAAAAAAAACTACAAATGCAGCAACTGCTAAAGCTTTTCGTAACCGGAGAAACCAGGCAGCTGTGACAAGCATCACATAACTCCTCAAAATAAGCAACGCTCAGGTTTGCTACAAAAATGAGCTACAATTCTTCATATTTTGGCTCACACCTGTACCTCAACCCTGAGGAACAGGAAGTGAAAGCCATTCATGGAGCATTTGAGCAGGAAACCACGCTGCACTCACGCAGGAGGGCTCTCGCTCTGCGGCGGTTTATCGTAGCTGGAGCTGTGCTCGTCCAGATCGTTCCTGGAGCCTCCGAACTTCACCGGGTAGTCAGCCAGCAGCGGACCGGGAGCGCCATTCACGTTATTCACCTGCGCAACCACACAAGGTACAGACGCAAATGAAACAAGATTTAACCATCACCACCGAGAGAGAGATTATACTTAATAATACAATTTAATATAATACAATTACATATATTCTAATACAATATAAAATAATATAATACTTGTTATAATTCTCTTCAGTGATTATAAATCATCATATAAACAATTTCTCTGTCACTTTCAGAGCTTTTCTGAAACCAAAAAATGTAAACATCTCATAATAAAGCTGTTTTTGTATAAAAGACAGACACCATGGTCTAAAAACAATAACCTCCTGGAATAACAATGAGTTCAGTTTTGATTTAAAAAGAGCTAGAATGGAACCCAGCGCCAGGTTTTTGAGCGTCTGTAAAACGGATTTCCTATTGTGAACGACACGATATTAAAGCCAAATCAAATAAAAACACAATTACACATAGAAAAACCAAATAATTCTGCACACACACAATCACTCTGATCCCTTGAACAGTCCTTTAGTTCACTTCCTGGACAGTTTGATTGACCGAAGTCTCGTCCAGTCAGAGCCAAGTTGCCAGTTTAAACTAAATTATCCCTCGTTACTTTTGGCCAATTTGTTATTTTCTGTTTCACTTGTTATTGTTTGATCTCTCTCTCTTTCTGCGAGTGGAGTGAAGAGCAAAGGAACCCTTTTTCTCTGAAATTGTGGCTTTAGGGATCTTGCAATAAAACTTAATGAACTAACTTCTCTTCATCCTCTGAGAGTTCCTCTCTCTATCGCTCCTCTTAGCGAGGAGATCTCCAGCGCTCTGGTGAGCTCAGGAGACGTGTCTGAACCTGTCCAAGCAGCCGTCTGCAGCTCAGAGAGCACGCGGAGAGCATTCGGGTGAAGGAGGTGTCGAGTAGAACACCCTCACGCCGAGCTGCTCTTCAGGCTGAACCGGTTTCCCTCACAGCAGCTGACCTCATTTTCAGCAGAGTTTCAAACACAGACCTGGTTTCGCTTAAAGAGAAACCTCATTTCAGTCATTCTCGCACTCATCTTCAGCTTAAGAGCGCTTCCTCCTTCACAACAAGATCAAGACTTTATGAATTCAAGATTTAAGCTGCTGCATCAGAGCTCCGCTCGGAGATCAGCCACGGTGAAACCACACCCAGAAACCCAGGAGCACTGCTCTTCCTCCCCCACACGCAGAGACACAAACTGGTGTTTCCTCATCTGGCGCTCTCAGTCAGTCAGTCAAAACCGGGAGGAGCAGGTTTCAGCGAGAGACTCCAGGAAGCAGGAGAATGAGCGAGTTCCTGCACTGTGAGGGCTACATTACCTGCTGTTTTTCGTTCCGCGAGTGACGTAGCAGAATAAAAACTCCAGAGAAACAGCGCTGTTGTGGAAAAAAATTCACCCAGAACTTTCAAAAAAACAATAATGCTCAGATAGAGAAGATGATGGAGGGTGAAAAGTCAACAAAATATATAATAAATAAGAGAGAAAAAGGGAAAGAAAAACTATAAAAGACAATTACCAAAAAAAAAAAAAAGAAGCTTAAATTAGGATTAAAAATTACTAAAGAGAATTAAAAACAAACTAAAAAAAGAGAGAAAAAAGGAAAAACTCAAATAGGGAAAAGGAGAAAAACTAAAGAGGAAAATAAAAAAAGTAACACAAAAATATAAAAAGATTAAAAACTAAAAATTATCCGAGACACAAAAAAGGAAAAAAATTCAGTAAAAAAAAAAAAAAACTAAAACAATTATAGTACACAAATACACAAAAAATAAAGAACAAAATAGAATTAGAAAAAAAAAGATTAAAAAAAATAATAATAAAACTAAAGAAAATTTAAAAAGTGAAAAAAAAACAACAACAGAGGGGTGACTGGGACAAAAAATGGGAAAACAAACTGGAAAAAAAAAGAGGGGAAAAAAAAGAGACAGAGAAAAATAATAGATGCGAGACATATTTTGCACGCTCACAGATCTCATCAAAATAAACAACATTCAGCATGAAAACATGAATCTCAGGCTGACAAATACATTTCAAACATCCAAAAGATCAAGAAAAAAAGACAATATTTCTGATTAAAACCCTACAAATGCAGTAACTGCTAAAGCCTCTCTGATATCTTCAAAAGACAAACAGCAGCACTAGGAGAAGAGCCTCCTCAATCAAGGATTTTATGTAATATTGCATCTCTCTCTCTCTCACACAAAAACATGGTTTTACGTAATATTTTAAAACTAAAAAAGTGAGGAATCAAACATCTTCAAGAACAAACACCAGAGCTGCTCAGAGAAACCAGGACTCACCCAATCCTCCACGTCCTGAGGAGAGTTCTCCTCATGGATTTCCTTCAACCGCCGCCATAAGATGTTGTCCTTCCCGTGGTAGTTAATTCGCTGTCGGGTCTTGATGGCGAAGACCATGATGATAACGAGCGCTGTGGTGACGATGAAGCCCAGGACGAGAGCGATGGCCTGCGGAGAGCAAGTAAGGATTAGAGCTCTTCTTCCAGCTCTCCTCGATGTGCTTAGCGATAACGATCACACCTTAGCTGTTTCTCTGATCGCTTGAAAATACGAGAGGAAACCACTTCTAGCTATATAAAAAAAATATCAACCCACTCCTCCACCGGATTCTCCCCTTCTCTGGGACCTATCTGAGCTCACCTCCTGAGGGTCCACGACGCAGTAGTGGTATAGGTACTGGTTGACGAACGCACCGGACATCTGCGGCTGCTGGTATGCGGCGCACATGGCATACACCTGGTTGAACTGCACCGAGCCAGACGTCTGCGCCATTGGATACACAGTCACCAAGTACACCACAGTGGCGATGAACATGAGGAACGCCATGACGGCGCTGGTGATGATCACAGCCAGGTAGAACTTCCTGCTCTGAGACACCCTCTGGTGCGAGATGATCATGATGAAGATGGCCAGCAGCACGATGAAGCTGATGATGGCCATGGCGATCATGAAGCCCTTGCCCTGCCTGGGGTCGTTCTGAGAGCCGAGGATCCCATAACCGAAGCTTCCGCCGTATCCAGAGCCGTAGCCGGTTCCTCCAAAGCTTCCGCCGTACGAGCCGCCGTAGGAACCTCCGTAAGAATTACCGTAGGAGCCTCCATAGGTCCCGAAGCCGGCGCTGCCCGCATCTGTATCCCACGCCAGAGTGGAGGCCACGCACACGAAGATGCCTACGCAGAAAATGATGGACATCACGCACATGATCTTGATGATGCCTGGAGGAGACGTCCAGCGGTAGAAGTGCTGGAACTCATCATCAGGGTAGTACGAGTAGGCCGGCTGCGGCTCCACATGGCTGCGCGGAAGATACAGAATGGAGACACTCTCAAACACTAGAATCCAGCAGCAAACCAAATGAAACACAACATATGATCATGTTCTCGGACGATTTAGAAGCACCCTGTAGCTTAAACGGCTCCAGGCAGAACAACGAGTTAGCTCACAGAGTTTCAGTTCCACCAAACAGGGAATGAGTTATTCAAAAAAGCTTCGATTTTAATACCTCTAAGGGTTTCCCATGAACAAGACAATAAGAGTGGCGAAATCAGAAACAGAAAGGGGTTTTACAAAGCTAAAACGCTTAGTAGCTAGAAGATAGTGCAGAAAGTAGGTCAAGGCCGTAACCAGGGAAGAGTAGCTGAACAGACAACAGTTGATAAAATCTTTTGGCCAATCACAGATCAGCAATAACATCCATCAATCAACAATTTAATTATTACATTAAAATAAGGGGGGGGGGGGGGGGGGGTCTGAAATGCAAGTGCTGGGGGAGGAGCTTCCTACATCTAATTGTAATGTAGACATGTCGCCCCGACATAACTAAGTAAAAGTATAGTTATTTCAGTAAAAATGTACCCGAGTGAACGTAAAAAACACATTTTTGAAAGTACTTGTTACTCAAAGGGTTACTGAAGTAAATGTAACTAGTAAAATCAGGGTGTTAAATTAACACCGTGGGTGGGTTTATAATTAACACCCCGGTGTTAACGGTAACACAATGAGAGTGGAATTAAAACACCAGCGGATGTTAGTTTAAAACTGGTGACACTGACGATTTGCTTTATATATTTAAATAAACGAATATTTGTGTAAAACAACATTAATATGGCATAACTTAATATGAAGAAGCATGATTAAACACACAGCTGCGCTAAGTACTTTAGCCAGAGCTAAATGAACACTGACTTCGGTGTTAGATCAACTCTGTGTTACCTGTAACTCTGGGGAAGCGTTTATATACACATCCACACCAGCAGTGTAAAATTAACACTGTGCATTTTTGCTGTGTACCCAGCTCTAGCATTTATACAAAATAATTGAAAGTAACTTGTGCTTCTGACTCTTCAAAAAAATATTCGTAGATTGTGTTTTAATTCATGAATGCATATTTATTCGTGAATCACATTTACTTTAGCGCATCTCTTTACATATATTTGTCGATCATAAACTTACTTATTTCATGCTATTGAACTAAACTGCTTATTAGTAATAAACCTCCAAACCGAGCCGGACTGGAACGAGGAAGAGTTTTCTGAAGCAGAGCAGCTCTCCAGCAGAGTTTGATCAGATAATGTGAACCCAGTGGTTGGAGATGTTTCGCTCTGCGGTGGGAGTATCTGAGAAGGTTTAGTGTGTTTGAGATGGGTTCCACCTCCCTGTGTTTCCTCAGAATAAACAAAAGCACTGAAACTCCACACTTACTATCCCTCCTCAGCGTTGTAATCATAGGGCGGGGGACTCCCGTTCGGGTTCGAGGACATCCTGGACCTGGAGAGAAGAACAGAGAAGATCACTCAGGAAGAGAGCCTTGAGAAGCAGGAACTGAGAAGATACAGGATCCACCTCAAGCTCTTGCACTGAATCCAGCTGCTAAACCTGAACTCAGTGCTACTCGAACATAAATAAAAAAAAACACCAGAAACAGCAGATCTTCATCTGAGGAGGCTTCTGGGGGAACCAGCGAGGCGTTCCCCCTCTCCTTCCCCTCTCTCGATGATAAACGTGTACCACGAGCAGGATGTCTTTCTTTGTTCTAACTTTCGTGTAGTTTTAGCTCTTTTTTAGCGTGTTTTAGAGGAGTTTCGGGCTCACCTGTTCGCGGAGGCGTCTCTCGGGCGTCTCTGCCGAGCTCAGGTGAGACAAAACAACTTGCTGATTGAGGCTAAGCCCCGCCCACTCGAGCTCAGAGTGTGTCTCACTCTTGGGGAGGTTCTGCGCATGCGCGTAACAATGCTTTCAGTTGTATGCTCTTCAGCAGGGGTGTCCAACGTCGGTCCTGGAGGGCCACTGTCCTGCACATTTTAGTTGCAACCCTGCTGTAGTATGCATACTACTCTACTTCAGCCAATCAGAGGACCATAATTAGTGCCACAGGTGTGTTTCATGATGGTTGAATCAAAAATGTGCAGGGCTCCAGCTCTCCAGGACACACGTTGGACACCCCTGCACTTCAGTGTGTGGTTTCAGATTAGTGTGATTAAATATTTTAATAATAATAATGATATTTAGCCATTAACTATTGACGCTGACGTCATCTAGCAACTTTTGGACCAGGCGTTGGCAACAGTGGCGCAAAAACGCACTTCCTGCGATTTCATTCGCGTTACTAACAATTTCACAAGGTCAGAGAAAATGAAATAGATCCTAATGAGCGGAGAGACATTTACAAGGGTAAAAATAAAATAAATAAAAAGCCTAAAGTTGAAAATTAACTACTTTTCAGTCAAAGAGACTCAAACGCTGGGAGTGAGCAACCCCTGCTGGCCTCATGAGCGCCGCTTCTCTTAGGAACCTGGGTTTCAAACATTAGGATGAAATAGCCAAAGCAAGCTGTTTAATTAATTAATTTATCAACACAGGATACCTTCAGTTAAGAAACTCGCTTTGAAACAAGGCCTGGAAACTGCCAGAGCTTTTACCAACAGTTTTATTCACAGATGAGATGCAGTACAGCTAGTCAGGGTGAAATGCTCAGACTAAAGTGTTTGCGTAAAAAAAGAACTGTAAATATGAGGACAACAGTAGTCAGTTCACAGAGTGTTAAACAAACAGTGTAAAACAGAGCCTGTCTTTAAACATCAGCATGATAATTCAGAACAGATTAAAAAAATACATTTCAGTCAGAGCTCTCTCTCAAACCATAGTTCGGTTAAACACATCCATATTCCTCCAGCAGCTGTCGTTTCAGCACCTGAGACGCTCTGCAGAGGGTTTTCTACGATGGGAGAAGATCCCTTTTGTTTCAAGAGCGTATTAAAGAAGGTTAATAAAAGAGTCACTCTTCGATCTGAGGTGATGTCCGAAATACACACAAGAGTGGTTCCAAGCCAGCGCTCAGCCATAGCCGTCGTTCCAGCCCATCACTTTGTCGTACTCATGGATCCTCTGCTTGATGTGCGACAGCTTGTTCTTCAGATACTCACATCTCTCCTTCTTCTCTAGAAACGAAGGATCCTGGGATGAAAACAGGATAAAAATGAACAGCTATTTACATACAGATATTTACAGCTGGAGCAATTCTTTCCAAGTGTTAAAGAACACCTATTCTTGCAAAATCAGCGTTACATTTAAATGTGTGAATGAACGCATGAGATTGATATCCCGTCATGTACAAAGGAAGACTAGATTATCTTAAATAAAATCTGGTTGCTTGGAAGCAATGATGCTATTTAAAGAAACATGACGGAAATTTTAATATCGACAAGTCAAACCTGTGAGAGGAGCAAATTAACACATCTTAACAAAAATGTTTAGCATCTAATCTTTTACGCATAAACGATATACAGGGAGTGCAGAATTATTAGGCAAGCTGTATTTCTGTGGATTAATTTTATTATGGAACAACAACCATGTTCTCAATGAACCCAAAAAATTCATTAATATCAAAGCTGAATATTTCTGGAAGTAGTGTTTAGTTTGTTTTTAGTTTTAGCTATTTTAGGAGGATATCGGTGTGTGCAGGTGACTATTACTGTGCATAATTATTAGGCAACTTAACAAAAAACAAATATATATCCATTGCAATTATTTATTTTCACCAGTGAAAGCAATATAACATCTCAACATTCACAAACATACATTTCTGACATTCAAAACTAAACAAAAACCAATCAGTGACCAATATAGCCACCTTTCTTTGCAAGGACACTCAAAAGCCTGCCATCCATGGATTCTGTCAGTGTTTTGATCTGTTCACCATCAACATCGCGTGCAGCAGCAACCACAGCCTCCCAGACACTGTTCAGAGAGGTGTACTGGTTTCCCTCCTCGTAGATCTCACGGTTCATGATGGACCACAGGTTCTCTATGGGCTTCAGATCAGGTGAACAAGGAGGCCATGTCAAGAAGTTCTTCTTCTTTTAGACCCTTTCTTACAAGCCACGCTGTGGAGTACTTGGACGCGTGTGATGGAGCATTGTCCTGCATGAAAATGATGTTTTTCTTGAAGGACGCAGACTTCTTCCTGTACCACTGCTTGAAGAAGGTGTCTTCCAGAAACTGGCAGTAGGACTGGGAGTTGAGCTTGACTCCATCCTCAACCCGAAAAGGCCCCACAAGCTCATTTTTGATGACACCAGCCCAAACCAGTACTCCACCTCCACCTTGCTGGCGTCTGAGTCGGACTGGAGCTCTCTGCCCTTTACCGATCCAGCCACGAGCCCATCCATCTGGCCCTCAAGACTCACTCTCATTTCATCAGTCCATAAAACCTTAGAAAAATCTGTCTTCAGATATTTCTTGGGCCAGTCTTGACGTTTCAGCTTGTGTTTCTTGTTCGTGGTCGTTTTTCAGCCTTTCTTACCTTGGCCATGTCTCTGAGTATTGCTCACCTTGTGCTTTTGGGCACTCCAGTGATGTTGCAGCTCTGAAATATGGCAAAACTGGTGGCAAGTGGGATCTTGGCAGCTGCACGCTTGACTTTTCTCAGTTCATGGGCAGTGATTTTGCCCCTTGGTTTTTCCACACGCTTCTTGCGACCCTGTTGACTATTTTGAATGAAACGCTTGATTGTTCGATGATCACGCTTCAGAAGCTTGGCCATTTTAAGAGTGCTGCATCCCTCTGCAAGATCTCACTATTTTTTGACTTTTCGGAATCTGTCAAGTCCTTCTTTTGACCCATTTTGCCAAAGGAAAGGAAGTTGCCTAATAATTATGCACACCTGATATAGGGTGGTGATGTTATTAGACCACACCCCTTCTCATTACAGAGATACACATCATCTAATATGCTTAATTAGTAGTAGGCTTTCGAGCCTATACAGCTTGGAGTAAAACAACATGCATAATGAGGATGATGTGGTCAAAATACTCATTTGCCTAATAAATCTGCACACAGTGTAGAGATGACAGAGTAGTGAAAATGTCCACCGTAGTAACTTTAATAATCACTGCAAATTTGTCATATTGCTTCTTTGCCACTGGGTGGCGCACCCTAAAATGAGCAAACAGTCACCTGTTTTGGTTAATTTTGAAAAAGTTTATCAAAACTTAACATCGCTACTTTATATGTCTCAAAATAAATAATCATCATTGTTTTTATACATCCATGTTTTTTATCATCTAAATATCTCCTAAATAAAGTTGCGTCGTTGACGCCATTATCTATAAAGAACAGGATGTTACTCGATGACGTCCCTTTAAGAGCTGCTCACTCTGGAGCCGTGTTTCTGAGCTCGTGCTCGGTTTCTATCACTTTATATTCGTTGATATCTGAATGTCCAGGCCACGCCCCGAACCAGGCATCCCTTCAGCTTCAGTTGCACTAACTAACCGTCTTCTTCTTCTGATACTCCTGCAGGATCCTGCTGACGCGCTCGCACTCCTGAGGTACAACAAACAACATGATTTAGAGCTGGCCTTCTTAGAGCGAGGCAAAAAAGCAAAATAAAGCATGCACTCTATTTTTTGGCACACGTTGAGAAAAAGGTGGAAAAGGGCCGGTGGGCTTCAGGGTTGGCTCTGACCGTGAGGCTGCTGGGGTTCTGAGGAAGGTTCTGCATCATCACGTCCATCTCGTCGAACTTCTTCAGCACGGCCTGCACCTCTCCATGGAGCTCCTTGTACTCGGCGTACTGATCATTGAAGACAGCTTTATACTGGTCCCGCTGCTCGTCCGTGCGGATGGCCGGATACTTCCTGCAGAGGAGAGAAGCACACGATTTGATGAATCTAGAGGTTTTTTCAAGATAGCAAAAATAAACCCACGTTTCTTTACTTCATCTGAAAAAAAATAAGTTAAACATTGAGATGCGGATTATTTGATGCAGGTTTTTCCAAAATGGAGTGAGGAACTCACGCCATGTAATCCGGCATGATGACCGGTTTAGGGGTGTGACCGGCTGGAATGTGTCCTTTCAAAACTTTGGGATGGGAGAGCACAGGTGCGCCGGCATTCATCCGGGGAGCTGCTGCGGAGACAGACGTCGGCTCCCTCGAACCATCCACCACCTTCAGGAGGCAGAGAGAACGAGGAGAAAGAGAAGGCAGAGAGAGAAGGGAGAGAGAGAGGGAGGGAGAAGAAGGAAGGAGAGAGAGAGATTAGTTTCTGTAGTTCATCGATCAGCCTGTGCAGATGTGAGCAGAGACTGCTGGCTGAGAGCTTTCTGAGTGAATTCACTACATGTGAGGTTTCTTTTGGGTTTGAGAGTTCTAAGACTTTAAACAGTGCACAATTAAGGGTGGGGCTTCTAGAGCGACACGAGCGTAGAAACTAAAATCCCATTTTTGACTCTCCAGCAGTGATTGGCTCCAAGGAAGGAAGTATGTGCCTCCTAGACCTCTTTAAAGGAAGCTACGGGTGACGTCTCGAGCAGGCCTTAAACCCAGATTCTCACAGGACTTGTTTCGTTTGTCGTAAAGGTTTCAAGCATCGTTGTAATAAAGGTTAATGGATTAATTAGGGAGAGGTCTGTCCATAACGGTAGTCTCAATTTACACTCGCCTAAAGGAATATTAGGAAGACCATACTAATACGGTGTTTGACACCCTTTCACCTTCAGAACTGCCTTAATTCTACGTGGCATTGATTCAACAAGGTGCTGAAAGCATTCTTTAGAAATGTTGGCCCATATTGATAGGAGAGTATCTTGCAGTTGATGGAGATTTGTGGGATGCACATCCAGGGCACAAAGCTCCCGTTCCACCACATCCCAAAGATGCTCTATTGGGTTGAGATCTGGTAACTGTGGGAGCCATTTTAGTACAGTGAACTCATCGTCATGCTCAAGAAACCAATGTGAAATGATTTGAGCTTTGTGACATGGTGCATTATCTGCTGGAAGTAACCATCAGAGGATGAGTACATGGTCGTCATAAAGGGATGGACATGGTCAGGAACAATGCTCAGGTAGGCTGTGACATTGAAACAATGCCCAATTGGCACTAAGAAGGCTAAGTGTGCCAAGAAAACATCCCCCTCACCATTACACCACCACCACCAGCCTGCAAAGTGGTAACAAGGCATGATGGATCCATGTTCTCATTCTGTTTACACCAAATTCTGACTCTACCATGTGAGTGTCTCAACAGAAATCGAGACTCATCAGACCAGGCTTCAACTGTCCAATTTTTGGTTGAGCTTGTGCAAATTGTAGCCTCTTTTTCCTATTTGTAGTGGAGATGAGTGGTACCCGGTGGGGTCTTCGGGTGTTGTAGCCCATCCGCCTCACGGTTGTGCGTGTTGTGGCTTCACAAATGCTTTGCTGCATACCTCGGTTGTAACGAGTGATTATTTCAGTCAAAGTTGCTCTTCTATCAGCTTGAATCAGTCGGCCCTTTCTCCTCTGACCTCTAGCATCAACGAGGCATTTTCTCCCACAGGACTGCTGCATACGGAATGTTTTTCTCTTTTCACACCATTCTTTGTAAACCATAGAAATGGTTGTGCGTGAAAATCCCAGTAACTGAGCAGATTGTGTAATACTCAGACCTGCCACGCTCAAAATTGTATAAATCACTTTTCTTTCCCATTCTGACATTCAGTTTGGAGTTCAGGAGATTGTCTTGACCAGGACCACACCCCTAAATGCCTTGAAGCAACTGCCATGTGATTGGTTGATTACATTTTTTATGCATTTGGCAGACGCTTTTGTCCAAAGCGACTTACAGAAGGGGAAATCGCCAATGCCCCTGGGATTGATCCCAGAACCACATACATGCAAACCATGTGCTCTACCACTGAGCTACACCCCACCCCACTAGATGATTGCATTAATGAGAAATTGGATAGGTGTTCCTAATAATCTTTTAAATGAGTGTACTTCTCCAATGCCTCTTGAGAACTGTGGATTTGCACTTCAGAGAGAAAGCTGGTTTGTTTTCAGTTGAGAAGATCTGTTTATGGCACAAACACAGAAACGAGCACTTCAGCACGTTCCATCAAGCCTCGAGGTAAAGGCCTCTTGTTTCTCCCTCTCTACAGTATCTGTTGGTCCTCACGGCTCAGGTTCAGAAAACATCTCAGATATCTCAGAAGAGCAGAGCTGTGATGGAACACATTTATTGGGTTTCTTTTTTTCATTATTGTTCTTTTTCATGCATTCTGACATCAAGCACACTAAAACTGGATTTAAAGTTGTGTGTCAGGCTTGTGAATTACCCGTTGAGAGTAAGGGGAGGCAGTTGATAGAGATAAGAGAGAGACAGAGAGGAGAGAGACAGAGAGGGGGGAGGAAAGACAGAGGAGATATAGTGGAGATAAGAGAGAGAGAAAGAGGGAGGAGATAGAGATAAGAGAAAGGGGTGAGAAAGACAGAGAAGCAGAGGAGATAGGGGAAAGAGAGAAGAGAGAGATTTAGTGGAGAGAGGGGGAGGGAGATAAGAGATCTAGAGAAAGTAGAAAGGGCAAGCGATGAGAGAAATATAGCGGAGATAGAGAGAGGGGGGAGAGATATAGAAGAGAAAAAATAGAGATGGAAGAGGAAAGAGAAGAGAGGATAGAAAGAGAGGAGATAAGGGAAAGAGAGAGAAAAGCAATATAGAGGAGAGAGAAGAGATAGGGGAAAGAGAGATGAAAAAGAGAGAAGGGGAAGAAGGGTGAAGGGCCAGTCAGAACACATTGAGGGCCACCATCTGGTGATCACTGACAAACGTTTATGGAATAAGTGGATTTGTGGGCGGGGAAACTGCAGAGCTTTTCTTTGCTAGAAACACCCCTGAAACATGGCTGTGTACCCTCTGTTCATACACGAGCGCCTCCCATCAGGAGCTTCTGAACCACGGGATGAACTCAGGATGGAAAATTTGGAACAAACACAGCCTCTGAAGAAGCAGAGTGGTTCTAAATGCTGGAATTCAGCGGTGTCCGAACAGCAGTGTCCGAACAGAATTGAAGGTGAACAAACAGCGCAGAGATGAAGCACTCACCAGCCGAACAGCGCCCGGAGAGTCCCTCGGATGCATCTGCAAACAAACAGGAAGAGAAATCTTATTTAGTATATTTAAATCAAGCAAAAACCACATCTGTTTGGATTGAGATTTGTTCCAATTTTTTTTTATTACATTTAAAAAAAAAATACAAAAATAAATTAATAGAAAGTGAAATTCTGTAAAAAATTAATTTAAAAAAATTTGAAAAAAATTGAGAGAAAAAAAACCATCTGCAAAAATTACATAATTACGATTTTGTTCGTTTTCAAAAATTTTACCTAAAAAAAATATTTTACTTCCTTTACCTTTTCCCATTTCTACAATTCAGTTTAGTTTTTTGTTTAAAAAAAAATCTGGTTTCACAAATCTCTCAGAAGGTTTACATGTTTGCCTCACGTTCGATTTAAAATTATTTGACCAGTACAAATACATCACTGCGAGCACCACCGACCAATGAGGAGACAGATAAGTTAAGACATTTGTGCCAGAAGTGAAACGGAAAATGTAAAATTGTGTAGAAATATTTTACCTTTTTGTATTAACAAATAGAATTTTACCCTCTATCAATACATTTTTTAATAGATAAAAAAAAAGACATTTGGCACAAATTTCATTCAATGCAACTGGAGCGCATCGAAAACAGGTGTGTTGCAGTGTGTTAGATAAACCATAACCGGCAAACTACCAGAGAATATGTCTCTTATTTTTGAATTTGTATAATATTTACTAAATCATAAAGGTCCTATCGACTCAAAAGAGTGTTTTTATCCCCTTTAACTGACTAATATCCTCTACACACAGTCACGAAGTTATCTAGATCTTCCCTGAAGGTTAGGTTATCAGTTGAACGGGTAAACAGGAAGCTCTGCTATTATCAGCTGAAAAATGCAAATAATAATCAACTAAACGCAACATGAACCACAGAGAAATAGCTGCATAATTCCTGTAGAAACACCAACTTTAGGATTGGAATCACACGTTTTATTTTTAAATAGAAAGTGTTAAATGCACACTGTAATGGTTGTTATTTTCTGGAGGAACGGAGTCGTTTTGGTCGCGCCACAGAAAGCTTTTAACCTCTGCTGGGTTCTACAAGCTTCTCACTGAATATAAAGAGCAGGATTCTACCTAGCAACAAAAATGAGCCTATTATTACAAGTAAACCCTCAAAATGTTTCTCGCTTAATGATAGAAAATATGAAAAACGAAAAGATAAAAACTTTCAAATATGACCCTTTAGTCTGAGAAAGACGAGAGTGCCTGTCTCAGAAAGCTCTTTCTGCTGATTGGCTGGATGAGCCATGTGAGGCTCTGGACCAATCAGGAGGAAGATATGATTGGTGGGATTTGCGGTTTTCTGTTCGGAACTGATCTCCATTGAAGGCAACGGAGAAAATGTTTTAATATTTACAGTTGTATTCAAACAACGTTTTGCTGAATTAGAAGCAAATCTTTTATGCTGAACTTAAAAAAAAAAACATACACAGTGCATGCAAAGAAACAAAATGGATGGATGGTTCAAAATAAGCGAGGGGGTTAAAAAAGTATTTTCTTTCTCTCTAGAAGGCTTTAGCAAACAGTAAACGCTTTTGAATTCAGGAAAAAAAGATTGATCGAGTCAGAATGTAAGGGTTATTTAAAGTGTGTGTATTTAAAATGCCACCAGAACTTCCCATTTTTTTTTATTCTGGAAGCAGTCATTGATACTGGGATTTTTGGTAGTTTTTCTTAAAAACTTAACAAGTAATAAAAGCTGTTAAATTCAGGGGAAAAAATCTAAATAAAATCCAGAATGTAAGGAGTTAATTGTAAGGAGTAAGGAGTTAAGCGTGTGAATAAAAATGCGACCTTGAGATTGACATTTTTTGTTGTTTTTCTCTCCAAAAAAAATCTATAACTAAATGTATGGACTGTGAGGTCAAAATCAGTTCATGGTGTTCAAATACTTATTTTCTCTCCACCATAGTAGCAATGTTTTGCTCTCTTGAAGTCTTTATCAACCAAATACGGAAGTCAAACTGAGCCAAACTATATCTGTAGAGGAAGCTTTTATAAAGCAGAGTTGAAAAACAAAAAATATTTTTTGAGCCTCTAAGATAGATTGAAAAAAAAAATAAGATTTTTTTTTTGTAGTTTCTCTTCGAATAAACGTACAATTAAGTAAATATGGAGTTGAGTAGATCATATGTTCAACATCAGTAAATACTTATTTTCTTTCACCCCAGGTTAGTTAAAGCGTGTGAATTAAGAATGCAATTAGAACTTTTATTTTTAACCATTTCTAGAATCATTCTTTGATACTGGGATTTTTTTTTTCTTCTCAAACTAAAAAAATTGTATTTAAATGTATGGACAGGTTCAAAGTCAGTGAGTGTCAAATACTTCTTTTATATCGGCAGAAGTCTAGCTTTGCTCTCTATAAGACTTTAAAATGTGATAAAAAAAGGCAAACTGGGACAAACTAATGTGGTTCATTAGAGATGCTTAACAACAACAAAAAAAATCATAATAAAATAGATCGAACCAGAACGTAAGGGGTAAATTATAAAAGAAGTCAAACTGTATCAGTAGTGTCCTACAAAAAAACTGGTATGGTATTCCTTGGGATGTAAATTTATTTTGTTGTTTTTCCCTCAAAACAAATCTACAATTAAAAGGATGGAGCCAGAACATAAGAGGTTAATACTGATAAAAATATAGAGATTAATACGGTAAGATGGTTTGCCCTCTAGGGGGCTCTAGCGAGCATAATCTCACCTCGTGAGCGCCTCGCTCTCGGTTCTTCCGTGCCGCCTCATGCCTCCACAGCTTCAGACACACGATGGCTCCCACCAGGTACACGATCATGGTGAAGAACAGGAAGATGATTGCCGCCGTCTGTCCAGCCTCGGTGCGACAGAACGCCCCGTTGATCCCGTTCATGAACATGGGGTAGTAGCAGAGCCCCCCCCGCAGCGTATCGTTCACGTACACGCAGCCCGCCGCCAGAAACAGCAGCGCCAGGGCCAGGTTGATGAAGAACTCGGTCAGGGGCCACCAGCTGGAGTCCAGTAGGATGGTCCGGTAGTACATGGTCATCCCCAGCACCAGCATCATGATGGTGACCACCCACGCCAGACCGGCCACCACCAGGATGAACGGCGTTTTGGGGCCGGTGTAGTAGGCGTTCCCGTAGCCGCCTCCGTACGCAGCACCGCCGTAGCCTCCGTACCCGCCATAGCCTCCCGGCTGCGAGTTTCCGAACATGTTGAACCACTCGTTGTCTTTATGGATATAGGTGCAGACGCACGCGAAGATCGCTGCTCCCAATAGCAGCTCCATGCAGCCGAGAATCCGCAGAAGCCCCGCCCACGACTTCATGTAGGCGTAGCGCTGGTTGTACTCCTCTACCTTCTCGCTGTAGGTGAGCGCGGTGTGCGCTGTGCACCCATCCACCGAACCAAGGAGCATCGGCTCCCGCTCTTTCCTGGAGTTGTAACTGCCCCCAGACTCACCGTACGGGTCGCGGTAGGAGTCAGGGAGAGACGGCGAGCGAGGCGGAGAGCAGCGAATGCCGTTGGTCGTCGTGTTCTTCTCACTCGAACCCAGCATTGATTTTAACCTGCTGCTGCTGCTGCTGCTGCTGGATCTGAAGAAGTTCTTCCATGAGTCCGGGACAAAGCGATGGATGGGTTTGATGTCTATGGCCGAGTCCTCTTTGTCCTCCGGATCCGGCCCGATCGGAGGCTGGTCCGGGAGAGGAGGAGGAGGGAAAGGTTCGGAGCTTACCAAGTCGTGGAGGCTCGGCAGCGAGCCGCTGTAGTGGGGCATGGCTGGAACGGAGTTCTCCACAAGACCCAGTAATCCCTAGAGCAGACATCGAGAAGGTTTGCAGGACGATCGAAGAAGCTAAGGCAAATCTCAACTGGTGACCTCTGATCCGTGTGTTCATCACGCAGAGAAAACGTATAAAACTACTGACGCTATGACACCGATGACAAAAACATGCTAGTGTTAGGAAATGCTACCAAGTAATAACTCGCAGGTGCTGCAGTCATTATTCTATGGATGTATGGTGAGTGTTACACCATTTTTTACTTCAAATGAATAACGTTTGAGCTCTGATCGTGAGAAGGTCAGATGATCAGGTTGAATGCTTCTCATTGAATCCTCGGCGGCATTTGCTGCTTGGAGAGAATTACTCACATGAGAGCAAACGTTGAACAGCAAAGCACATCCTCTCTTGCAGCTAACCCAACGAAATAGAATGGAACTCATCCAGCCACTAGAGGGGAACATTTCCCCAAAATTATTATTTTTTTATCTGATTTATAACTTCTCCCTCAGGGCATGTAAATGACAGCACAGTCCTAAAACTCTACGCCTTCTCTACTTTATCTCCTCTGACCCCCCTTCATCTATTTTTCCTCTCCTCCTCTATCCCCCTATCTCTTGCTCTTCTCTTCTCTTCCAATCCTCCATCTCTCCCATCCCCTTTCTCTCTCTTCTCTCCTCATCTTTCTCTTTCCTCTCTCACTTTCCCCTCCTCTCCTCGCCTTTCTTCCCTCTTTCTCTCTTCTCCCCCTCTCTTTTTCCTCACCATCCCTCCCCTCTCTCCCTCCTCTCATTTTCTTCTACAGCCCACCTCTTTCTCAAACTCTCTCTCTCCGCTAATCCCCCAGCTCTTTCCTCTCCCCCTCTCTTTCACTCCAATCCCCTTTTCTCTCCTCAATCTCTACCCCTCCCCTTTCTCTCCTATCTTTCTTTCTCTCTCCCTCGACCCCTTTCGTTCTCTCTCCTCTTACTCTCTTTCTCCCCATCCTCTCGCTCTCCTCCTTTTCTCTCTTGCCCTCTCTTCCTCCTCGCTCCACTTCTTCCCTCATTCTCCTATCTCACTTTCTCTCCTATCCCCCTTTCTCTCTTTGTTTAGTATGCATTATATAAATACTTGTGAGTTCTTTTGCATTAGATCTGTGATCTATAAAGTTAATGTAGCCTAGAAATGTGCATACAAACAATCAATTTAAAATGTTTGGTCTGACTATATAACCTTGAGTAAAGATTCTACGCTTGTTTTTATGGGTATATCTGACATTTTAATATGCACCACCAAAATAAATGCTGCTGGAAAACCAAGGCCATATTTAAACTCCGCCTACTTTAGCATGCAAACAACAATAGTCGACAATCTTTAAACGTTTCCGACACGATGAACAATCAGAGGTTCGAAGTGCAACCGGTTGAGATCCGCCTCCGGAAAACATTCAAACACTTGATCAAAATATCCCTCACCTACAAAACAATGCAGCAAGAGTTACAGGAGGAAGTTCAAGAAAAACCCTAAAAGTGTGTAAGAAGCGAAGCTCTGTGGAACTAAAAAAAGCATTTATTTAAGAAGCATAAACAAAAAACCCTTCCCAAAACTGAAACCGCTAATCAGCTCCAGAGCTACCCGAGAAGAACCCTGAGGAGCAACTGTGTCTCAGAAAATATTTCACTCAGAGGAAGACAGAGATCAGAGACGAGTGTAACCGTATCCCATCCTCCACCACCAGGAGCTAGCTCCAAACCCCGACACCACCACCACCACCCAGACACTCGAAGAGAGAACATGTCTGCTCAAGCAGCGGATCGGATAATCACCACATGCACGCTCCTAACTTTGAGTCCTAACGTGAGAGAAATAACATCATGTGGCCAATCAGAGAGGAGTCTGGTTTACAGGTGAGCCAATCAGAGAGGAGTCTGGTTTACAGGTGAGCCAATCAGAGAGGAGTCTGGTTTACAGGTGAGCCAATCAGAGAGGAGTCTGGTTTACAGGTGAGCCAATCAGAGAGGAGTCTGGTTTACAGATGAGCCAATCAGAGAGGAGTCTGGTTTACAGGTGAGCCAATCAGAGAGGAGCCTGGTTTACAGGTGAGTCGTTCAAAGAGGAGTCTGATTTACAGGTGAGCCAATCAGAGAGGAGACTGGTTTACAGGTGAGCCAATCAGAGAGGAGACTGGTGTATAGGTGAGCCAATCAGAGAGGAGCCTGGTTTACAGGTGAGTCGTTCAGAGAGGAGTCTGGTTTACAGGTGAGCCAATCAGAGAGGAGTCTGGTTTACAGGTGAGCCAATCAGAGAGGAGTCTTCTATAACTAGTTCATGGTGGCAGATGAACTCCAAGTAATCAATGTTTAACAGTTGCTGATTTCGTGCGGATTGCACTTTGCTCAGCAGTCTCTCAAAAATTGCTGACTCAGGGAATCCTGTGTAATAAAATAAAATTATGATTCTGTTATTGAAGACTGCTATTCAGGTAACTTATACAGGTGTTATACAGGTGTACATATTGTGCATTTTTATGATAGGGATAAATGTAAATTTACCTTAATACTTTGTGGGGTTACTGAACCAATTTGTTGAATTAAATAAAAAGTAAAGTGCAAAGTATTGTTATTAATATTTTAATGCCGTTTAATTTCACATTCCACTCATCTCCTCGAGCAGCTGAACTGGTTTGTAAATATTTGATTTGGCTAACAATAAGCTACTTACGTCTGGTCTTTGAGTCGACATTTCGAGATCGAGAAGTGTCGTTCGTTGCCTTCGCTATTGTCTGTAATAGTGGAGAAGGTTGTGATTGGTTTACAGGCCAGCCAATCAGAATATGGAAGACTCTTTTCTGATTGGCTGGAGCTGACGAAGTTTGTAACGATGGATTGTTTTGAGCGAGCGTGGGTATGAGGATATTATTTTGAGAGATTTTATGCTCAAAATACATTTTCCTTTGCGAGAAGAATGTTTAATATACAAAACGCAGCTTGTAAGTCTACAAGGTGTCTTTCTGCACTCTTGAAATAGGACTTTTTGGGCTCAGAATTGTGATATTAAAATAACCCCATATTTCTGCACGGCTCAGAACATGCACACGGACCTTCTTGATCTTCTTGAGGTCCGGATCCTCATCCTCGTCCTCCTGATAGCTCTGGGGGGGCAGCATTCGCTCTCTCGCTCTGTTCAGCTCGACGATCTGAAACACAGAGCACACTCGTGCTGAGAGCTGCCCCTGAAGAGTGGTTCATGTGTTCAGGGACCTGGCGACCAGAAAAGCTGACCTTGGCCTTGAGTCTCTGGATCTCTGTGTCTTGGTCCTCCAGCTGAGTGCGCAGCTGATTGGCCGCCACCTTCTCTGAGTCCATTATCTGCAGCAGATGGACGTACTTCTGCATCAGAACCTTCTGTTCCATGATCAGATCTGAATAACTGCCAGAGAGAGAGAGGTAGAGAGTGGAGAGCGAGAAGTAGAGGTAGAGAAGAGAGGGGGGGGGAGAAGAGATGGAGAATGAGAAAAAGAAAGGGGTGAGGAAGGAGAAAAGGTGGGAAGAGAGGAATAAGAGAGAGGGGGGTAGAAGGAGAGATGTAATGAAGAGAGAGAGAGAGAGAGAGAGAAGGGGGGAGAAGAGATGGACGAGGAGAGAGAGAGAGAGAGAGAGAGAGAGAGAGACGAGAGACAAGAGAGAGAGAGAGAGAGAGAGGGAGAGAGAAAGAGAAAAGCGTGTTGGCATGATGGATCTGGGCCAGATGTATTTCAGTTAAAAATAGTTTGGTTACTTTAGGTGTAGCCTTTAAATAAAAGCTCAGAGATCAGTACCTGGCCTGCTGAAGGGCCTCCACCCACTCATTGCAGTCCACCTCGTCCTCTGCTCGCAGTTCCAGAGGCTTCTGCCCATCATGCCCGAAGATCAACAGGAAGTGATGCTGGACACAGAGAGCGAGAGAAAGAGACTCGCAGTGAGCATCCAAAACAAAAAAATGATCTAAAAAAGGTACCTCCAGCATGAGCTCCCTTCAGCTAGTTAAAGGAGAAAGAGAGAGCGAAGAGAGAGTGAAGAGAGAGCGAAGAGAAAGCAAAAAAGGAAAGAGGGGGAGAGAGGGACAAAAAAAGAGAGCAGGAAAAAGAGAGAGGGGTAGCAAAATAAAAAGAGAAAGAGGAGAAAGAAAGAGTACAAGAAAGAGAGAAGAAGAGAGAGGGGAGAGAGAAAAGGAAGATAAAAAAGAAAGAGAGGTACAGAGAGAGGTATAAAAAGAGTAAGAGAGGGATGGTTGTGAAAGGGTGAAGGGCCGCACTGCAGCATTTCTCCAGTTCACCTCAGAGCTACTGATCCGTTTAACAGCAGCTCACATCATGAACAGAAGATTCTGATTCAGTATAAACACTGAACGGAAAGTGTGTCTGAGCTCTGAAATACAGAAACAGTGAGACTGCGCAAGTGTGTTTAGAGGATGGAGGCTAAAGGGTTGAAAGAGCAGCTCATGAGAGAGAGGTTATGTAAGCTTCCACTCTGACTTTAATGCACCGCTCTGAGCCTAAGGCCTCGTTTAAACCCAGAGATGACAGCAGCTATAACCGACCTGCAACGATTAATCACAAATCTCCACAGATTCATCTCCAGATCCTTTCCCTCCGGGTGTATCCTCTCTCTTTATTCCAAAACGAAGCGTGGGGTGCTCTTATTCAATGATGGGAGGTGACCAATAGAACTATCTTCTCACCGTACCTCTGAGTAAGGAAAGAGTTGTGAGGTAGAGTCTCTTTCTAAAGCTGAACTGAACCCAGAGTAATGGTGCAGAGGAGCGCATGCGCTGATAATCCCTTACAGATGTGAGCGAGGCAGAAACATCTGCTCCAACAGCAGCAGAGCAGATCAAAACCATCTACAGCAGCGTAAACAGAAACCTCACAGAGAGCTACTTGAATTCTATTGAACTTATTAAGTTTATGCTTCAGCCATTGTTTTGAGGTAGGACGTTTCCATGACAAGTTTCACCCCAATAAACTGTGCTACTCTGGGGTGAGGTAGGACTTTCCTTGATGAGTTTCACCCATAAACCTATGCAAGTCTGGGGTGAGGTAGGACATTTTCATTATGAGTTTTACCCCATAAGACTGTGCTACTCTGGGGTGAGGTAGGACATTTCCATGACTAATTTCACCCCATAAAACTGTGCTACTCTGGGGTGAGGTAGGGCGTTTCCATGATGAGTTTCACCCCATAAAACTGTGCTACTCTGGGGTGAGGTAGGGCGTTTCCATGATGAGTTTCACCCCATAAAACTGTGCTATTCTGGGGTGAGGTAGGATGTTTCTGTAACGAGTTTCACCCTATAAAACTATGCTACTCTGGGGTGAGGTAAGACGTTTCCATGATGAGTTTCACCCCATTAAACTGTGCTACTCTGGGGTGAGGTAGGATGTTTCTGTAACGAGTTTCACCCTATAAAACTATGCTACTCTGGGGTGAGGTAGGGCGTTTCCATGATGAGTTTCACCCCATAAAACTGTGCTACTCTGGGGTGAGGTAGGGCGTTTCCATGATGAGTTTCACCCCATAAAACTGTGCTACTCTGGGGTGAGGTAGGGCGTTTCCATGATGAGTTTCACCCCATAAAACTGTGCTACTCTGGGGTGAGGTAGGGCGTTTCCATGATGAGTTTCACCCCATAAAACTGTGCTATTCTGGGGTGAGGTAGGATGTTTCTGTAACGAGTTTCATCCTATAAAACTATGCTACTCTGGGGTGAGGTAAGACGTTTCCATGATGAGTTTCACCCCATAAAACTGTGCTATTCTGGGGTGAGGTAGGATGTTTCTGTAACGAGTTTCACCCTATAAAACTATGCTACTCTGGGGTGAGGTAAGACGTTTCCATGATGAGTTTCACCCCATTAAACTGTGCTACTCTGGGGTGAGGGAGTATGTTGGTATGGTCGGCTGCACCCTGAGATCCCAGACATTACGTTTCCAATCGTCTGAGTGCCTGAGTCAATCATTGCCAATAGGGGCCGCCGCTAGGTCCTCCACCTTGTCCACAGGATGGATGCAAGGAGCCTCACTGGGGGCTCTCTAACTCCCTGAGCCAGCTGTGCACCAGTGCATCTATCCTGAGACGTGCCGAGTGCATAGTATAGGCAGCACTGAGCGTTCTCTGGGGCTGCAAACAGATCTACCTGGCTGGACTGCCAGGGGTTAGATTGGCCCCTCTCTGATAATCAGCCAGGGCATCATAGAGAGGGAAACCTTCTATGTCTTAGCCAGCTTCAAATACCCTTCCAGGAAGAAGGTGATCGGGTGGAAGAAGAGCCTCGTGCCTCAACAAATCATGCATCAGGCCTGGAGCTCTTAGGCCAGGGGGTGCAATCACATTTAACAACCAAATTCTCAAGTTCACAGTGTTGCCAACTTAGTGACTTTTCAGACCATCTAGCAACTTTTTTTAAAATCCTAGCAACAAATCTAATGACTTTTCCTGCTGTTTCTGGAGACTTTTTCCATTCTGGCATGGACTCTTCAGATGGAAGAACCTGCCTGTCACTTCCTGTCACCTGGCGCAAGGATCTTCTTCTTCATCTGCTGTTTAAGGGCAGTTTGCAAGCCTTCTTAATGGTGCATTACCGCCACCAACTGGAAAGTACTATGAACGATATATGAAAGAGGGAAAACTAACCTTTCCTATTCTTTACTACTATTATTACTGTTACTATTAATTGATATTTTAAAATTTTTCTTAGTCTTTTTAAGAAATAAAAGGATAGCCTTATACGTTTTTGTTTCCTTTAGGATATTGATTATTGTTATAGGCTCTGTTATTATTTCCCTAATCTCTTTCATAATTTCTTTTCTTTTCATGTCATATGTTTTACATTTAAGTATTACATGTTCTATCGTTTCCTCTACTCCACAATCATCACAACAATAGTAACCTACGCCCTCCCTCACACAACATCCATCATCATCATTAAATGTAATAGTAGTCCAACCTTTTAACACTATAAAAACACTTTTTAGATATTCATTTCATGACACAACCTGTGAAATCAAAATAGTTCTAAAGACGTGATTAGTTTAAAATTGGAGCTTACCTTTCACGTTATTCACTTAATTCCGTTTTCAATGTTTTATTAGTATTTAATTTTATTTAGCATTACATGTTTGTTTCAGGGCGTCACGGTGGCGCAGTGGGTAGCACGGTAGCACGTCTCACAGCAAGAAGGTCGCTGGTTCGAGCCTCGGCTGGGTCGGTTGGCATTTCTGTGTGGAGTTAGCATGTTCTCCTCGTGATCGTGTGGGTTTTCTCCGGGTGCTCCGGTTTCCCCACAAGTCCAAAGACATGCGGTATAAGTGAATTGAGTAAGAACGATTGTCCATAGTGTTAAAGTGTGAATGTTTCCCAGCGATGGGTTGCGGCTGGAAGGGCATCCGCTGCGTAAAACATATGCCAGAGAGTTGGCGGTTCATTCCGCTGTGGCGACCCCGAAAGGGAAGAAAGCCTACATGAAGATGAATGAATGTTTGTTTCATTGCGGCTGGAAGGGCATCCGCCGCGTAAAACATATGCCAGAGAGTTGGAGGTTCATTCCGCTGTGGCGACCCCAAAAGGGAAGAAAGCTGACATGAAGATCAATGAATGAATGTTTCATAACGCCATGTGTGCTAATTTAATGACGTGATACACCTGTACCTGTAATAATTTTTTGCTGGCATAAAAGGGGCGGGGAATGTGTCCGTCACGTGGCGTGTTTATGCAAATCAGAGAAAGACGTCGCCTTTCAGGCCAGCCGAAAGCCTACTTGGTTGATAAAATCGTGCTCCGCACCTTTACTGGATGTTTTAGGCTAAGATGAAGACTGAAGTGGTTTCCGGAGATACCTGTGGCCTCTCGGCGCTCTCCCTCCCCGCGGAGCTCGCCTTCGGAGCCGGGTTCCTCTCGCAGCGGCTTCCCTCCAGCAGGTACATCCCAGAGAACCTGGAGCTCTGCTCGCTCTCGAAGTAGAAGAGCACGTTCTGGTAGAGGGCGAAGAACTTCTCGCTCCAGCGGCTGTTCTCGGCGGCTCTCTTGCTCAGGAAGCCGCGCTTGGTGCCCTCTTTACGCGCGAGCGTGGACAGATAGAGAGCGTGCCCTTCGTTGTAGCGCACGCTCTTCTGCATCGCGCTCGCTTCTCTGCCGCCACTCACACCGCGCGCTGCTGAGTCTTCATCATCCTCCCGGAGCAGCCGCGGATGCTGCGCGCGATCACACACTCGAGCGAGGGGAACGCGGTGCAGTCCCGGGGCTAAGACTCGCTCCGGGAAACAAGCGGCTCGAACGGACAGAGGCTGCGCCGGAATCACGGATCAACGATAAGCGGCTTTGACGCGCGTTTAAAGAGACAGAACCCCCCCCCCCCCCCCATCCCATCTTTCTCTCTCACCCATCTCTCTCCTCCCTTCTCTCCCTCTCCCATCTCTCGCTGTTAGCGAATGTAAGGACGTTTTTATTTCTGAACTCATTAGTTTCTAATATTAATATTTAAAAATGGCTGTGTACATCACAAGAAAAGACTGAGGGCAAAACAGAACGAGAATCATGTTACGTTTCTCCAAATTCTGTAGCTCGTGTGGGTCAGATTTAAAGAGAATATAAGGACCAGAAGCATGGCCACAGCTAATGCTACATTACCCACTCCAGAAAGAACCTCCACAATTCCAGCACAAAGCTTGTCTTCTGATGCAGCGGCAGATTCATGCCTTACCACATAGATGCCCAACGTGGTCTTCAGAATGTGGTCTTCAGAACGTGGTCTTCAGAATGTGGTCTTCAGAATGTCCACCTCACTGCTCTGCTCAGAATCCTTTTGGGGGAGAGAAAGTACAATTTGTGTCACAAGAAACATATTTTCTTTTCTCAACGAATATTTCAATATGTTAAAAAAATTGTGTTCTGCTTAAAAACTCCCTTAAAATGTACTCAACATATCTGACGGCGAGGACATACTATTCACAGAACAGTTTAGAAAACTACTTTTTTCTTTTTTCCAGTAAAAAGGGAT
>UELW01000156.1:697906-715406 GCA_900490495.1 Danionella dracula
ATCTCTTCGTGTTTGAATCGCCCTCAAGCACTCACTCTTCCCCTAATGAAGAGAAAGAGAGGATAACACGGTTACACATCAGATACCGGACCCCGGATACCCCTGAGAGCCGCTTCCTCAGACTTACATTGGCCTTGAGTTCAAAGAGGACCTTCAGGTGACCAGAGAGCATCCAGAACCTGAGGAGAGCACAGGAGAATGAAATCAATCAATTCATCCATCAAACAATCAATCCATCAATAAATAAATTAATTAATCAATCAATCAATCAATCGGACCATCAATCAATCTACCCATCAAACCATCAGTCCATCGAACAATCATCAATCAAACCATATATCCATCCATAAAATCATCTATCAATCAAACCAAGAAATCAATCAATTGATCAATTACTCAATAAAAACATCCATCAAATCATCTATCAAACAACCCATAACTACCCAAAGATTTCAAGCTAGATGAGTAAAACAATCAATCCTTACCTACTCCCTGTAAAATCTAGATTTCAGGTTTTTCTTCTTTTTTAGTTTCTCAACATTTTATATTTTGAGCTAAATATTTCCCCTAAATTGAATAAATCTCAAAGTTTGTAGAATAATTGGCTTCAAAGGGATTTAACCATTATTGGGAGAGTCTTATTGACCAAAGTAGAAGGATTATCGAGGCTTATTTATCCGGCCTTTTCTTTTTTTGTTAAAGATTCTATCTGTAAAAACATTAATGAATAACATCATCATATAAGAAGGGAAAAAAATGCAGGCTTCGAGAAATGAGGGTGGTTTTGAACTGTTAGATTTTAGATTTAGATTTAAATCACACCCTCAAGGTTAAATGGCTTATAATTGTCTTTTGAAATCAGACTCGATTCGTTTTTTTATACCATGTAATATTTGTAAAAAGCTTGGTGGATTCTGCTGCTTGTTCTTTTGTGATTATGTGATTATACTACCTGTAGCTTTATCCAAGTTTTATCCTCAGACACTCAAGGCATGGAAGGTATTTATGTTCACAACTTACATCACAGTAAATGGAAAATCCTTGTTCAAGCAGAGTTGGATGGATAAAGGAATCTACCTTGTGTCAGATGTTTTGGCCCAATCTGGTAATTTGCTCTCTTATGAGAGTTTTATGAGTAAATGGTAATTTCCTATACAATTTAAAGATTATAATTTGGTTACAAAAGGTCTACTATTATTGTTAAGAGGGCATATGATGTCATACAAAATTAACGATACAGATCTTGTACGTAATTTGAATGGGATAGACTTTAGTTGTAAGAATTTCACAAATAAATGTATTTGGCTATTATTTTCTACTAAAAGAGTTGTATGAGGGGAAGAGTGCCCCAACTCTTCCCCTCATCTCTCGCTTGCTTTCCCTTTGGCCATAGCAACTTTCTCTGCAGTCTTTCTGTAAAAGATAGGTCCCCTTTGCTTCAAGAGCAGGATGATCCCGTGTGGGTTTGCATACTTTCTACCTGTAGACTCGGAGAGCAAACTGAATGATGATTGGTCTGGGATGAGCATTTCCAGTGTCGAGACGTCCGATTCTGTGGATTGTGTCAACCTTACAACAAAAATCAGCTGCGTCGTCTGGTGTTAGAGCACTCTGTTTCTGATATTTTCACCATCTGACTCTTTAAGATTGATGACCTTTAGACTCCATCGTCTGCTGTAGCTCTCAGCCTGATCACATCTTCCTTGAGTCACACGAACCATTTGCTCAAGCTGTGATACTTCGCTGTCGCTCTTTTTTACCTTAGTAATCAACGACTTCAACTCCTCACTCACAAAGTCTACGGTCTTAGAGAGGTTAACAATAGAAACAGAATTTTGGGTAAGTTGCTGTTCCATTGATGAGAAGCAATCGTTGAGTGCATTGACAGTGCGGAATATGTTCGCATTGAAAACATTTGTGTCGTCTCCACTACATACTTTTTTTTGAGAAAGGACTACTGACTGGTGTATTTGTTGTGGCAATCGTCAGCTCCAGAAGACAAATCGCCAAGTAATGACAAAAAGTTCCAGTTTTTATTTTTTGGCATCTTTCAATTGTTGCACATGCATTAGTCAGTTCATTCCAATATCAATAAAAGCAAATTAGTACTTCTATTAAACGATTAACACATTTTCCCCTGTTTACATACATTTCTACTCCATTAGACCACTGTTAAAGTTGACGTTATATGTCATGATTCTATCTTTTAACATGTTTTTGTGAGTTCTCAATTATTAATAAAATTGTACTGTTTTGAGAAAACTAGGCCTGCATTATTAAATTTTTAGGCCCTCGAAGCATAGTTAACCCATTAGAGTCAACTCATCGTCAAAAACAACAAGTCCTTCCAAGACGGAGATACGTTAAATAAAACTCAGGTTATTACAAAAAATGTAAATAGTTCATTATTATGTGTGTTTTGTCAATTCTCAATAAAGTTGAAAATAATTGTTTGTTGATTGATGTTTTACATTTTTGTAGCGGGTAGATCACTTTGGTCATTTTAAAAGTAGCTCGCAAGCTGAAAAAGTGTGAGCACCCCTGGCCTAGAGGGTCTAAACCTTCTGGCCCCTCTGAGGAATCTGACCGTTAACTCATGCTGTTGCCTTCAACCGGAAGGTGATAGGCAGAAATCCCGCGATGTAAACCTTCAGGGTAGATGGCGACAGTCCTCGATCCAGACCCTCTTGAAGGAAGGTTAGCACGAGTTTTACAGGGCTACCAGTGATACCAGTTGACAAACCGACCCCACTTGCTGGCATAACAGGCCCTAGTAGAAGTAGCTCTGGCAAGTGTTTGAACCACAGAGCGTGGCATTACCCGGGGGTCCTCCATGGTGTGATGTGCCAGACATGGAGATTCCAGAGGTCTGGGCGTGGTGCGTGTGCACACATCCCTTGGTCAGAAGGTCTGACCGCAGGGGAACTGGCCAGGAAGGGACTGTCATGAGGGAGCTGAGTTCTACAAACCAAGGTCGGTTGAGCCAATAAGGTGTCACCACTAGGACGCAGGTGGAGATGTCACGTTCACCTTCAGTCGCGAGAGAACTCAGAACTTGAGTCAAAGCTGGAGTGGTGTTGTGTAGAAGATTGTTCGGATCTTAGTTGGTAGCAATCACTCCAGTAGGTCGGGTCAGGACACATATAATGTTCATGTGAGGAAGAATTAAAGTGACAGAGTCCAGGGATTGACGTTCTCACCTTCCTTGGAAGGGATTGGATTTATTTGTGGTTGTGTGTGGTTTCTATGAACAGAAACACAATAATGCAAACTGATAAGAATAACTGACATCAACAGAAAGAAATACCAGGTGTATATAACACTTATTAAATCTAACATAGCTCTCACATAGCCCCAGAATGATCAGATAAACATACATCAACAGTTAAAGAACTAATGTTGTGTATAAAGTTATTTATAACAGCATTACACCCTGTATTTAAACGTCTGATGTACCAATAACAACTGTTTTCAGTTTGAAACGTTAGCTTTAGCTCCGCCACGCTAACTAGTAGCTATTTTGCGCATACTCGCAGTAAACAGGCATTTAAACTCGCGGTAAAACAGCCATTTAAACTCGCGGTAAAACAGACATTTAAACTCGTGGTAAATAATCAAAATACACTTGTAATTAACGAAAACAGAACTAAATGCTTAATAACTTCACTTACATCTTAGTCACGCACACGTAACCCAACTGATAAGCTCTCGTCTTGTCTGCGCAGCAGCTGCAGGTACGCGCAGCAGCTGCAGGTTCGCCAGTTAGTCACGTGGTCAGGAGCGCATGGAAAATCTTAACTGCAACCGTTAACACTTGTTAACAGGTGTCATACGCGAAATAACCGCTGCCGCGGAAGCCATATGCCCCAGGAACCTCTGGAAGTTCTTCAGAGGGATCACTAATCTTGTGCAGACTCTGCGTGCTGCTTTTAGCAGGCTCTGGACCTCAGAGGAGGTCTAACTCGAGGCTGACTCCGACATGGAAGCTGAGAGCCATCCATACTGCACTGCATCAGACGCCACGCCCTTGAATGTGCCTCTGAGATGAGAACTTCATTCAGATCTGCAATGCAAGCCTCCTGGCTGTCCACATAACTCAGGGAGTTTTGAGTTTGCATATTTAATGAAAAACTGAGATCTGACCTGTGGGTCCGCTGCTTGATGATGGTGTCTCCCCCTCCCTCCAAGGGGGGGTGGGCTGGTGGCGAAGGCCATGCAGCAACTGGACTCTCTGGGGGCCTGTCCTAGGGCCACTTACGATGGAACCTCTTACCCCGATGATGTTGGGGTGGGGGCCCTCTTGGTCAACGTCTTCCTACGCGGCTTCATGAATTCTCCCAGACCCTCCGCCTGCTTCCTGATCGTAGAGACCCGCAACGTAAGGTCATCTACAGCGACGCCGAAGAGGCCATCTGGGACCACAGGTGTGTTGAGGAAACGCCTCCAATCTTGAGGGAGCATCTCAGCCTGGATCAACCAAAGATGGCGGCTGTGGACTACTAATGTCAACATTGTGTGGCCAAGCGAGCTAGCAGCTACTTTTGTCGCCTTGAGCGTGAAGTCGTTGGCCGCCATCAGATCCTCTGTAAGCTCTGGGCCACAACTCCCCTCCTCCATCTCTTTCAGGGCCTTGTCTTGGAACACCTGAAAGGCTGCCATGGCATGCAGGGCAGCGCCAGCTTGACCTGCCGCAGCATAAGCCTCTCGAAGTCAGGTCCAACGACAGTCTTAGCTGGTGGGATGGAGGCCTTGGCTGTTCACGCCAGGTTGCAGGATTACCTGGGCATAAGTGCACCGCCAGCGCCTGCTCTACCTGGGGAATCACTTCATACCCCCTAGCTACCAAGCCGACAAGGGGAGCGAGAGAGGGGAGACTGACCAACCTCGCTTTCAGAGGTGCTTCCAAGTTTGGGTCAGTTCCCGATGCACTTCCGGGAAGAATCGGCATCGGGGTTTGTCATCCCACAAACTACACGTCTCTACTGGAGATCTCGGGTGCCAGGGGTGGAGCCGCCTGCAACCCAATTTCTCTGGCAGCCCCGGTAAGCAACTCGGCCATCTCCTCCGCAGCACAATCTGCCGTCACTCCAGAGGCGGAGCACAAACAGTCGACTGGCAGAACAATTGCTCTACTAAGAAAAAAGGAGTCTTACTTGTTGGTGGAAGGCAGTGAAAGAGCTGAATTCTGGGGTGTGGAGCGGTTCCAGCCTTCTGGATCTGGCTGAAAAACCTCACTGGTTGCCATCAACTCACCAGATCTCCAATAATCCACACACAAGGTAATAATCCTCGCTCGAGTGTCGAGAGTAGGCTCCTGCAAAAAAACAGGAAGAGCATCACACTTGTGTCTGGTTTATGCGGGACAGAGTGATCACGTGACCATCAGTGCATTCGCATTTTTTAAAAAGTATAGAGAGTAGAGTGCCCCTAGCAGAGCTTCCCATAATCGTCACCGACATAAGTAATAGTGACCGACTGATGGGGAACAACAACAATGTAGAAACACTTTGCCTGTCTGTAACTAAGAGAGGTTTAATCTTGATTACTATCTTAGGACGTCTCCAGAAACATTAGATTGGCTTTTGATAGTAAGTCTTGCATTCCTCTAATGGCGATCACAACCAAAACAGAAAGACAGGAAGTGACTTTTTGTCCCGGAATGATAAGACAAAATTATATTATTATTACCTTTAACTTAATTCTTAATAATATGTATTATTAATAATTTATCTAATTAGCAAGAAGCAAAAAAACAGATTATGATAAACGAAATAACCACAAATATAAAAATGTAAAAAAACAATAAAAAATATACAAATAAATGATTGAACACTGAAAATGCTTGCTACTGCAAACACATTTTTCATGAAGCGAGTGAATCTGCGAAACTTGTGAGTGAGGAGAGATACATGTTCTTTAGTTTTGGTAAATTAATATTACTTTGTTTGCAAATTTATCCTTTACAAAGCAGAGTGTACTTTTTTAAAATTACTGCTTTTGTTTGAAAATTTGTCAAAAATTGTGCTCCATAATCTCGATGTATTAACTGAGATAGGTTCTCAGATTTGGTCCCTCAGGAATGACTGAGCAAGTTATATCCAGGTTCTTAAAAAGCGCACTTCATTTAGTGTCAGAGAAAACGGTGCATCAGAACATTATGAACACAAACCTCAATCTTCTGGCTCTTCTAACAGGATTGAATTAGAGTTTTTACCTCAAACAGCAGCAGCGTTTCCTTTGCATCCCTCTGCTGCAACAGCGCCCCCTGCAGACTCACATTCAGATTCATTTGAACCTCTGTACACAAAATTAATGACAGTAACACCTTTTTAAGTTGCCCAACCGAAGAATAATCAAATCATAAATACGATTATAGTAAAAAAAACTTTTCACAAAATCTGCTAAATTTGTTGCATGCAATAGTTATTATAGATTTTTTTTTTTTTTTTTACATTTTCACTAATGACTTTGATTGAAGTTCTTCACTAAATGGTAATCCCTTAAACTATATGGTTAATTTGATGTTTTCCAGTCTTTGCACAGGCATCAAGTCAGCGTCATAACTGCAGATCTAATTAAAAAAAATAATTTTACGTTAAAACCAAGCCTCGAAGTGCTTTTCAACAGTTCTGTGAGAGCAGGAGACAGCAGAGCGGTGTAGATGCTGAAACTCTTGGTCTCAAGGGCACGCCGGGCGTCTGTAAGAAGCAGTTCTGAGCTGACTCTCAGACGAAAGAGGATTGGCCACCAGCTCTGCTGCTAATCCCTCGCGCCAGGAAGAATATTGGCTTCTCCCACAGACTGCTTCCTGACCGAGGCGAGCGTACCGGAGGAGACTGCAGGTAAGCACACCTATCTTCCACTCGTACTTTAATATTTCCTCTCAGCTACTCTCTGAGGGACTCAGTGGAGAGTTTTCACCAACTGCAGATGTTAGTTTCAGATTGTTTGCACGTTCGGCTTGGCTTTTTGATGCTTTGTGATGGCTATAAAATGGGGTTACGGTTATATTTCAGCAGAGAGATTTTAAAGTTGTTTTCTTCTCTTGACTAGCTGATATTCTAAAGAAGACGTAGCTATTAGAAGTTTTTTCAAAGCCTAACCCGGAGTTAAATCGTAATAATCCCATGACGCCTCAGATAAACTTTAACCACAAGGTAAACCGGTTGAACCCTCTCCAACAGGAATGCTCAGACGTTTGGTGAAGTGTTCTAGTTTCAGCAGTGTTTCGGAGAGCTTGTGTGTGGTGTTACCGGATCTGAAGGTCAGGGTTAAGCAATAGTTCAAAGCCAGCTGTGGATTTGATCCAACACTTCTTGTAGTCGCCTCTTCTATTTGTAACACTTCGAGAGTCTCCATTTGCAGTATCAAAGAGCACTGAGGGACACTCAGGATCATCTCAATTCTCCATCCAAGATCTTATTAATAAATAAATAAATTAACCACATGAGCAACTATAGAACTCAATTTGAAATGATTTTAACTGTTTGGTTTAGTCGTCTTTAACTATCAGCAGTTGGGGTTGCAAGGATTACTAGAGCTAGCACCCCAATCTCTTAATAAGGTGGCCAGTCAGACTGCCATCTCAAATCAGGTGATGTTTGTCAGCTTAGGGCGCCATCTGCAGCCTTGCACTAATTGGCTTTGTGAATAAAGTCTGCTGTTAAACATGAATTGCTTCACAGCTGCTGACCCGTCTGAACCTCTTGAGAAGAAACTGTGAGGATGGCGTTCGCGAAGGTCATCTCCGGTCGGACCACCGGGCTGCTCATGGCAAGCCTTGGCGCGGGTGTGGTGGCTTCTGGATACTTACTGAGCGACATCTCTGCAGAAGAGAAGAGGAAACTCTACCCTCCTAGGTGATGTTCTGCTACACCTGTACAATAAACACACAGAGGAATGTGGTGCAGGTTGATTCTGTCACTTCTGCTCTCTTGTAATGGTTCAGGCACAGAGTAAAGGTCATGATGTGCTGCATGCCGAAGTGTTGCATGTTCTCTGAGTGAAAGGTAAATGGAATCTGACACCTAAGTAGCTTACAGCCTGTCCAGCACTTCACCTCTCTTTTACACTCTTAGTTGGATCTAAAGTCTAAGATTGGAGTTTCCTGGACAAGCAGTCACTGTTGTTTTGGGTCAAACTAAAAGAGTTCAGACTCAGTTATCAACAAGTTCTGGCAGTTCATAAGGTATCCTCAATTTCACCAGATTTCTAAGATTTTATGTCATAATGTCCTTTATCTTTTCATGACATCATTATTTTTGTTCAATTACAATTAATGTTTTCAAAAATCAGTAAAGCTTTTAGAAGTCAAGTTAAGTCATGATTTATTGAAAAAACCACCATCAGCCCAGCCAACTGCCAAATGCCATGTTCCAATCAGATTCATTCAAGTGTGCTTAGGTGAGAGATAGCGATCAGCAACTCTCTCCAGGAGGGGTCGTGAAGAGAGGTTGTAAATACCGGGCGGTGTGAGGATCATGATTCAAAACACACTCAACACACTGAAATCAAACATCTTTAAAAAAAAACACAACTGGAATCACCATATTCTACTAATTATTTTAAAGCACTTTCTTTCAGGTAATCAATTCTGGGCTGCTCTTAGGAAAAAGAGTGTTTGACTGACACTGCAGACTGATCTTTTTGAACTGCATGACTGATTGGGGTAGCATTCAGGTAGGGGAAGTTGTTGATTGGGACGATCGCCATCAAGAGATTTCACCCTGCATAACTGAGTCGACGACAGGTCCAGATACTTCGCATGGGAAATATCTCACAGGTGATATTAACTCGATAATTGACAGAGAGAGGATTGTCACCCATGACCCTCAGGAAATAAACAATACTTTTAAAGAATCTTATTAAAATCTATACATTTCGCTAATAGAGCTACCAATTAGCTATAAAAATACTTTCTTGACAAATTGGAAAACTGAAATTAGACTTAACGTTGCCATATTTTGTAAACTGCACATTTCTCTCATGTTTTTGGTTGTTCCTTCATCAAAAACCCACCAAGTCATATTCAGATCTGTTCATGTTTGTGTAATCCTGTTTTTTTTTCTGGAACTCAAAACGGCTTGATGGTTGAAGCTCCGCCACTAACCAATCAGATGAAGTGCTAATGCAGCTAATCTCAATGAAGAACGTATGTGCTGACTGAGCTGGAAGAGAACCGTAACAGAGCCATATCCATATACGATGAAAATAAAGTGTTTTTGGCTCCAAAACATTAATGTATTGGTGGGAAATGGGTGCATTTTCTGTGTGAAACCAGAAAGCAGGGGGCGTGGTGGGTAGCAAGTTTTTTAGAGGATCATAACCATTTGAGGAGATTCAGAAACATTGTTTAGGATGAATACTGCTTCTGAAGGTTATTAAGAGGGCAGTGTGCAGTCTAGAGGGGAGCAAATATTTATTATCAATCATTTAAAAAAAGGATGATATAGCAACTTTAACATTATTTACAACTGAACTTTAGAACAATAGAAAAGCAATTGGGGCCGGATGGTTTTCCTGCCGATTTCTATAAGGAATTCATGACCATGCTAGCACCCACTATTTAGAAAAGGATCATTCAAAATACACTCACCTAAAAGATTATTAGGAACACCTGTCCAATGTCTCATTAATGCAATCATCTAATGAACCAATCACATGGCAGTTGCTTCAATGCATTTAGGGGTGTGGTCCTGGTCAAGACAATCTCCTGAACTCCTAACTGAATGTCAGAATGGGAAAGAAAGGTGATTTAAGCAATTTTGAGCGTGGCTTTGTTGTTGGTGGCAGGCGGGCCAGTCTGAGTATTTCACAATCTGTTCAGTAACTGGGATTTTCACGCACAACCATTTCTAGGGTTTACAAAGAATGGTGTGAAAAGGGAAAAACATCCAGTATACAGCAGTCCTGTGGGAGAAAATACCTTGTTGATGCTAGAGGTCAGAGGAGAAAGGGCCAACTGATTCAAGCTGATAGAAGAGCAACTTTGACTGAAATAATCACTCGTTACAACCGAGGTATGCAGCAAAGCATTTGTGAAGCCACAACACACACAACCTTGAGAAGGATGGGCTACAACACCAGCAGACCCCACCGGGTACCACTCATCTCCACTACAAATAGGAAAAAGAGGCTACAATTTGCACAAGCTCACCAAAATTTGACAGTTGAAGACTGGAAATGACACTCACATGGTAGAGTCAGAATTTGGCATAAACAGAATGAAAACCCAATAGAGCATCTTTGTGATGTGGTGGAAGGGGAGCTTTGTGCCCTAGATACGCATCCCAAAAATCTCCATCAACTGCAAGATACTCTCCTATCAATATGGGCCAACATTTCTAAAGAAGGCTTTCAGCACCTTGTTGAATCAATGCCACGTAGAATTAAGGCAGTTCTGAAGGTGAAGGGGGGTCAAACACCGTATTAGTATGGTCTTCCTAATATTCCTTTAGGTGAGTGTATAAATCAAGGTAAATTACTTCCTAACATGAACGAAAAGAATGTTTCAAAAGTCTGCTTTGCCATCTAGTTACCAATCTATGTAATTAATAAACATGGATCTAGAAATAAATGGATTCAAATAAGAGTCCTGCAAAAGCTGCAGACTAAAAACTGTGGATCTTCACCCACTCCTCCCGCTAGCAATGCCAACTAGACAAATCAAGGAATTCCATGAAGTACCAAGAGATAATGTACATTACAAGATAGCCTGTATGCTAATGAAGTCTTACCATTTCTACCTACAACACGCACATATCTTTCCATCAATTTCAGCTCTTTCTGAGTACTCCATTAATTTGTCAAAATCCAATAGTTTACCGATTAACTCTGACTTTCAGAGCACCTTCTTCACTTCTGATGAATTGACACAATTAAATTATTCACCACTACTAAAAACAGTAGAAGCTTACCTGAAACAATGATAGTTCTTGCCCATATCACTCCTGGAAAGAAGTGCCCCCACAGAAATGATGTTCTTTTCCCCTCCTTAGTCAAATATACTATAACCAAATTACATCTGGATGAGACTCTTTCTCCACTTTTACAGCAAACATGCCAAGTATCGTAAGTCAGCCAACACCAAGTACTCCTTGTTGGATGCTGTGTACTAGTCAACAATTCACTCTATTCATGTCTATAACAGTTCACATTTCTATGTACATGAGCACCATTGCCTGTGATGAACTGTAGCCAGGCATACGTCGTCTTCTTCGAGACTTCTCGATAAGACAGGACTGGTGAAGAATTCAGCATCTCTGCGTTCTCAATCAATTCTTCCCAGCGGCTACTTCTACTTGGTCAAAAAGAACACTACTTTATGATGTGGGCTTGTGTTCCTCAACAGTGCGGATTTCCCAGACCTTCGGAAGCACAACAACTGCATGGCGAGCTCTCTGACCCCTGCCATCTATGCTAAGCTGAGGGACAAGCTGACTCCTAACAGCTGGAGTCTGGATCAGTGCATTCAGACCGGTGTGGATAACCCCGGCCATCCCTTCATCAAGACGGTCGGGATGGTCGCAGGAGACGAGGAAAGCTACGAGGTAACAGAATTAAATTGACTGGCATTCCATCATCTTGCTTGCCAAAAAATTTGATGAGGGCATCCAACTAGGTAGTTCCCAGGGAAGGAGACAGCTGTCAAGAAAGCTTACTTAATAAAATTCAACTCAGTGTAAATTGTCAGGACACAAATTACATTTAGAACAGCAGAAGATGGAGGAGTGGCTCTTATGAAGTAGCTCTGGTTACTTTACATTGGCTCTGTGTAAACATCATGTTGTGCTTAACTTTAGGCCTACCTAAAGTCTTTCTAAGCCATGTTCCAGCAGATTTTAGAGATGGCACAACTTGGTATGGTTTCACTCGAGTCATCACGGTTAGCATTTGTGTCCAGAGTCAGTTCTGAGTGGACTTGATTTAGATGCAACACTAAGACGCTCCTCGATGTCGGTCTAGTTCCGCCTGGGGACATCATAGCAAATCTGGCAGAAATGCACAATGCTAATCACACAGAACAATGGAGAGGGTGCGAGGACTGGTGTTCTTTATGCCATGTATGTAGAACATTCAAAGAAAAGGCTTTGTTTAAAATATAGATGAGCACATGAGAGCTCTTTTCAGCGTTTCAGCGAGTTCATCAATTGACAACATTTTTTTTTATCTCATCCAAACAGGTACAAAAATGTAAGGGTACCGGAAAGTCCATTTGAGTCCATTCGATTTCGAATCATTAAAAAGGAATCAAACTATTTCAACATGCACTTCCTGCAGTAAAGCCTAGATTCACCATAATTTACAAAGTGGAGAGGAGCCTTCTAAGCACAGTTAACAATATTTAAGAACCAAACGTAAAGACCTAAAAAGTAATTATATCACTAAACCCTCATCATACCAGAGAGACCAATGCATCCAAACCCAGCATTGTACCAAATTCTTCTCAAGATCTTGTTTTCGATTCACTTAGATCACCCATGACACTTGCTTTTCAGGTATTTGCTGAGATCTTTGATCCTGTAATCAAGGACAGGCACAACGGCTATGACCCCAAGACCATGAAGCATCCTAACGGACTTGGATGCCTCCAAGGTACACCTCAGTTTTTAAGTAAGTCTTCAAATAAAACAGATTTTGAGTCGTTTATGATTCTGTCCCTGTTTGACTCTGCAGATCACTTCAGGAATGTTCGATGAGAACTACGTGCTGTCATCCCGTGTGCGCACAGGTCGCAGCATCCGTGGCCTCAGCCTCCCCCCCGCCTGCAGCCGTGCGGAGCGTCGGGAGGTGGAGAGAGTCGTGGTGCAGGCCTTAGCTGGACTGAAGGAGGATCTCTCTGGACGTTACTACAGCTTGACTGAGATGACTGAAAAAGAGCAGCAGAGGACTGATTGACGTGAGTCGCTTAAAAACATTTTTTTACTCATCAAAGCACTTTGACTTCGGTGTTTGATGATGCCTCGATAGATCAAATCACAATTCCTGTCCTGTTCCTTTACATGCTGGCATAAATTAGGAGCATTTTCTTTTTGATAAGCCTGTGTCTCCGCTGCTCACCGCAGCAGGGATGGCCAGGGACTGGCCTGATGCTCGTGGTATTTGGTAAGACTGGAAAGAGAGAACCGTCTGAATATTCAAACTTTAGTCTTAATCCTTTTTGAACCTTTATATGGCAAAATATAACACCTAGTAACTTAAAATGATTAAAGTTTGGTAGTAACACTCCATGTGCCCCTTTCCTCCCTTCATTCTTTTCCCCCTCATACATTTTCTTCCTTTCAGCTCTCTGTAGGACCACTTCCTCTTTGACAAACCTGTGTCCCCCTTGTTGACTTGTGCCTTAATGGCCCGTGACTGGCCAGATGCATGAGGGCATCTGGTATGGCTTCTGAAAGAAATCCCTTTACTTATCAGGAACTCATCCTGGTCCAATTAAGTGACTACATCAGTTAGCATGACAAGAGATCGATTAACCAAACCCATTTGATTCTACTACTGATCTCCTAACCAGTCTTGTCTCTTTAACTTTCCAAGGCACAACAACGAGAAAACCTTTTTGATATGGGTGAACGAGGAGACCACACTCGTGTCATCTCCATGGAAAAGGTGGAAACATGAAGAGGGTGTTTGAGAGGTTTTGCAAAGGACTCAAACAGGTAAAGAGTTCTTCTGTAGGGATCGTTTCCAGCAATGTTGTACAAGTCTACATCACACAGAATATTACATATTAATATTACTGTTTCGCTGCGACCTGCATTGGACATTTTATCCTCTCCATCAATGTGAAGATATCAGACACCATGTCTATTGACTTGGGTGTCAAGAAAGGTGCGGACAGTATTGAATGTCACTTACAGACATCAAAGCAGGTCACAGTGACACACCACTTAAACATGTAGGCAATCTATAGAAGTTCTGGGCTCTTGAGGAAGTGCAGCATTCCTTTATTCAGTCACACAGTTAAAGGAAAATCCTCTCACATTCTGTTCTAGAAGATTAGGTAGGTTATAATCAACACAAGTAATGGCGGTGGTGTACTGCCACATAAAACACAACCAATTGTGAAAGGCCTTCTGGTTGGAATATGTGATGGCAATAGAGTTCTTCTTCTAGATCTGGTACATAAGTACATTTAGTGACTTTGCCACACTGCTGGTAACATCCATATACGTCATGCTCTGGAGATATCTCCCATTTGACTGCTGCTACTTTGCTGAACAGGTGGAATCCTTGATTCAGGAGAGAGGATGGGAGTTCATGTGGAACGAGCATCTTGGATACGTACTCACCTGTCCATCCAACCTGGGCACTGGGCTCAGGGCGGGAGTGCACGTACGCTTGCCAAAGCTCAGCAAGGTAAATCAGCACTACTTTCAGGGAGAGCAATCAGAATTATCTTTCAACCAGATTCGAATCATTTCTTGAAGGATCCTCGCTTTAGCAAGATCCTGGATCATTTGCGGCTGCAGAAGCGTGGGACTGGAGGCGTGGACACCGCCGCGGTGGGAGACACCTTCGACATCTCAAACCTCGATCGTCTGGGGAAATCTGAGGTAGGTCCGAAAGTGCAATTGCTACGCTCACAAGAACATGGCTAACACTTCTAATCTGCTGTGTAGGTAGAACTGGTGCAGCTGGTCGTCGATGGAGTCAACTATCTCATCGAGTGCGAGAAGAAATTGGAAAAAGGGCAGGATATCAAGATCCCTGCTCCTATCCAGCAGTTTAAGAAGTGAGCAGAGCTCCTCTGGTGATGGCTCGACAGCACAAGGACACTCCTTCCACTGATTCCACACTGAAGGTCTTAAATATTTAGAAGCCTCAATAAAGTGAACTCTGAAAATGTGTGTGTATATTTTCTTGGACAGTCATCAATCACACTACTTCAACCACAACTGTTAGATCAGTAACTGGGAATATATGAGATTGCAAAAAATAAACAAATCACTGCGATAACTTCAAGCAGATGAAACTCAAGCAAGACTTACATTATGTAGAGGTCCAGAGCTCGGGAAGCAGTAGTCAAGTAGTATCCAGCTGTTTGGTGACAATCAGAAGCCTAACGGTCATTTTGGAGGAAATTCTGAATGTGAGCGATTATTGGAAAGATGGCGCAGTGGTGGAGTTGTTTGTCCTGTACTCGGTAGGTTGGCTGTTCGATCCCTGTCTGATCCATTCTGCCGTTGTGGCCCTGGCCAAACCACTTCACCCACATTGCCCTGTATGGATGTGTGTGACTGATGCTGGGGGGGGGCTACCAAAGTTGCTTATCACAACCAGTGTGTGAATGTGGAATAAACGAATGAATAATGCTTTGAACATTTTAAAGCATTTGGAAAGCGCCTATCTTATTAGTGTGTCGGGGGATGGCCCCATGACGTTGACATTATGGCAGATACATTATGTCTGGTGTTCTGTTCAATAAGACGTACAAGAGTGTTCTCCTATGGTTTTAGACCTTGATATGTCCCACACTCGATAAATATTCCATATGGCCAACATAATGTGATCAAACTAAGACTACTTGGACTCTGAGCGTCGAAGGGTACAGTGAAGGACACAGCGAGATTCTTGGGTACATTCACAAAAAATAAGTAATTATTGCTCAAGGAGGAACTCCACTCTTGCTGCACTTTTTACAGATAGTGGGAACTTCAGAAATGGTCGTGAAGTACATAAAACCCATAGTACCGAGGTACCGAGCCCTGCACATTTTATCGGCAACCCTGCTCTAGAATGCAAACTATGCTAGCTCCAGACAAGCCAAGAAGGGCTTCATTCTTCTTCGTCTATTGGTTTTTATTGGCAATTTGCCATCTTACTTTGTGCATTATTGCCACCTACTGAGCTGCAGTTTGGTCAGGGTGTAGATGAAGACGAAAAATACAATTAAAGTACAGAAAATATTTTCCCCAAAAAACCTACATTGTTCAATTAAAAGTATTAGTTTTTTATCTATGCATTGTTCTTATACTTTTGAGGTATGCTACTTTTATGATTTATTATTACTTAACAAGGATTCTAAGGTCATGTTAGATTTTTTATCCAATATTTCCTTAATTTTTTTCTTTTTTATAAGCTGTACATTTTAATAATATATGTTCTACTGTTTCCTTTTCACTACACTTATCATATGTTCCAGTTGGATGATTGCCTATTTTGAATTGTGAATAATTTAAACCTGTGTGCCCAATTCTTAATCTTGTTATTATTGTTTCCTCTTTTCTGTTACTTCTGTATGTTATTTGACTTTGAATCGTCTGGTGTGTGTTATATAGATGTCTACCTGTTTCTCCTTCATCCCATTGTGTTTGTGAAATATCTTTTATTCTATTTTGCTAATTGGTATGTCTAATGTCATCTCTTGTTTCTTTTTAGCCTGTTTAGCTGCTTCTTCTGCCTTTTCATTTTCTTCTATCCCTATATGTGATGGTACCCCTTTTAATATCACTGTTCTATTTTCCTGATTCATTTCCTCTAAGTCTTTCATTATTTCATTTATTATTTCTTGCCTGGATTCTGATTTCTCACTTTTTAAACTTTCTAAAGCTGAGCAAATCATTGTTTTGTTTATGTTGTTATTTTTGATCTGTTCTATTGCTATTTTGATTGCTGTTAGCTCTGCTGTGAATATGTTAGGTGGTCTGTGACTCTTTCATTGATTATGATTTATCTTTCTGGTACAATTATAGCTAGCCCTGTTTTTCCTGAATCAGGATCTTTTGATTCGTCTGTGTATGCTTTTAATTCCTCCTAATTCCTGTAATTTTATTCTATATATTCAGTTACAGATTTAGCTTTTTATGCTTTATCTTCTATTTGCTTTATTATGTCCTCTAAATTAAGGTTTATTGCACTTAGTTTTATTTTCCATAGTACTATTTGTTTTACTATGCAATATTTAAATTTGTCTCTTTTTTTGCCATTTTATTGCTCAACCAACCCAAGTTACAATAATTTGTTTGTTCATGCTTCGAACATTTTTCTTTTACTGTTTTGGAAGGGTGATAATTAATTATTTGTATGCATTCCCAATAGTTTGTCGTTATTTGAATTCTTCTCAGTCTGATTGGTGGTTCTCCAGTCTCTACCTGGAATTCTACCACTTAGAAATCATGGAGGGGTCTGAAATTTTCAGCGTCGGTGCATGTCCACTGTGAGAGACATGATCTAAAAAGAAAAATCCAGAAATCACAATGTATGATTTTTTAACTATTTATTTGTATGATACAGCGGCAAATAAGTGTTTGAACACCTGAGAAAATTAATGTTAATACTTGGTACAGTAGCCTTTGTTTGTGATTACAGAGGTCAAACGCTTCCTGTAGTTTCTCACCAAGTTTGCACACACTGAGGAGAGATTTTGGCCCACTCCTCCACACAGATCTTCTCCAGATCATTGAGGTTTCTGCGTTGTCGCTGAGACACACAGAGTTTGAGCTCCCTCCAAAGGTTTTCAATTGGGTTTAGGTCTGGAGACTGGCTAGGCCACACCAGA
>UELW01000156.1:720406-760373 GCA_900490495.1 Danionella dracula
CTTTGCAGAGAGTTTGTCTACCCAGTAGAAGGCAGCAGACTCTTCCCCTATTGAGGTTAAATCAACCAATCAGATGTTTCTTTCGTCTCCTTGATGAGAATGGAAACTTTAATGGCTGGGAAATACAGCTCACACAAATATATGAATAATGTCTTTTATAAACAAAAATTCTCTCATCAGTCTTTACCAACAACTCTCAAAACTTCTCATTTATCTGTGGCTCAACGGTTATTTTTCAAAACTGGTGCTTTTTGCATTTGTACGAGGTGAACACGTCTGTAGGAATAACACACACATTGACATGGTTTGTCTCGTCTGTTCTGTGATTAAACACGTTATGAAATATGTCGTGTGCTTGTGTAGTCCTGAACATCTCAGAAGATCTGCTTTACCTCAGAGAGCCAGAGTGCAAACCCTCGCTCTGTCTCCATTATCCATAAGAAGCTCTGAGAAAATGCTGCTGCATGAGATAAAGAGCTCATATAACTTTCAAACTGAACCAGAACTTCCTCAGTTATCCTGACCACACGGAAACTAATCAGTAGCGTTTCCTAAAAAAAAACCCTTTGGCCGGCGTTTTCAAACTAACATGGTTACAGTTAAAACGCTGCTCCGGTTACGTGTGGACAGGGTCTTATTGGAGCTCTTAAAATAAAGATCGTACATTTGCGAGCTTCATCGCACATACAAAACGTGACACACACAGAAATCGTCACTGTAGCACAGATGGTGGTTACACAGCGAACCTGCTACAGAGCCTACTTTTTATCTGCTACTCTGATCGTTTTGCGTTGGGGTTATCTTCCAAAAAAAAGAAAAAACAGTTATATAGACATTTTATATTTAAACATACATTTGTAGAGAAATAAGTATTGAATTTATATTGTAATACAACCCTAAAGACGTTAACATGACATCAAAAAATGTTTAAATGTATTGTAATTAACACTACAAAAACATGCTATCGTTATCAAACGCATATCACTGATGATACACAATTTTACATTAACCAGAATGTGCTTCTTTGTCATCGATTTCGTGAAATCAGCAGTTTCTGCCAACCAACCTTTCTCTGGATAAAATATGTAAAATATGAATACTCATCGTATTTTCTAACTTAATCTCTTGCTCCTTCTCCGCTGTGAAAAAAAACGATTTGGCTCCATCATGTTCATCGTGATTGGTTATTCAGTGCCAACGTCAGTCTTTTACGTGCACGCGCCCGTGAACTAATCTTTCTAAAGTTTCTTTCCCAGTGAAAACGCTGGAGACCAGCAGGGGGCAGCAGAGATCTTCATCAGACCTCCTCTCCTGCGCATACCATATAATCATCCGCCAAACTATTACTAAACTATTCCATCTAACTTTCCAAACGAAAATAGATAAGCAGCATTCTCATCCCTCGAGAGAAAAGAGGAGAGAATGGAGAGAGAGGTGAAGAAAGAGGGGGATGAGGGAGAGAGAGTTAATACACAGAACGAGAGGGGATGGAAAGTGAGAGAGAGAAGAGTAGTGAAAAGAGAAAGAGCAGAGTGAGTGGATGGAAAGAAAAATAAAGAACGAAAGAAAAAAGAGAGGACAGAGATGGAAACGGGAGAAAGAGAGAAGGGTAGGATAGATGATGAGGGAAGGGGAGAGGAGGGGAAAGCAAGAAGAGAGAGAAAGATGGAGTGAGGGGATGGAGAGATGGAGGAGGTAAAGACAGAGAAATAGGAAGGAAAGACAGAGAGAAAGAGAGGTAGAAAGAGGAAGGAAAGATCATTTATATTGTGAATTTGGCAAGGAAAGCAGCTCCAGATCTTCCACATTTGGCTCTTTTCCATTGAAAACTCTGTACAGTACGACACAGTTCAGTTCGGTGCAGTGCGGCCAGCTTTGCGGAAAGATGGAGGAGGGAAAGACAGAGAAATAGGAAGGAAAGACAGAGAGAAAGAGAGGTAGAAAGAGGAAGGAAAGATCATTTATATTGTGAATTTGGCAAGGAAAGCAGCTCCAGATCTTCCACATTTGGCTCTTTTCCATTGAAAACTCGGTACAGTACGACACAGTTCAGTTAGGTGCAGTGTGGCCAGCTTGCTTTTCCATTGTTTAAAGTGTCGATATGTGAAATGGCCAACGTCACCCCACTTCGACGTAATAAAGAGTTTCGGACACAACCAACAATGGCTATCGAACACTCCGTTGGACTCCTCCGCGATCAACAACAGGAAGGTCTGAACCTCCTCGTTTGATTGCTCAGACATAGAGTCGTGTTTGTTTGTTTTTAATCACAAGCAACATTACACACAATAAAAGTTGTTTCCTCTCATTGCGAATGATGAATCCACTCCATGTATATCTACTTTGTGCACGTTGATGATGCAAGCAATGACGACTCTCGAACCAATCAGTGTTGGCATACGTCATTCTTGACCGACCAATCAGCGAGAATGGTGTAGGTTACGGTTTTAGCGTCGGCTGTGGAACCAGGAACCAAAAGCGCAGTCAGCGTTACGGCCAGCACACAATTGGAAAGCGAAAAAATAGCGTGCCGAACCGCACCGAACTGTGTCATGCTGTGGAAGGAAAGGGCGCCATTAGACTCAAGCCGGTCCCTCAACAGCTCAGTGGGGTTCAGGTTGAGGGGCCCCTGGCTAAGGCTGCCACCCATCCTTAAAATATAGAATCGTTATAAATGAATGAAAGAACTACACTGGCTGCTCTTTACACACTTTTCTTCTTCAGTCAGGTAAGCTTTAATCATTCATGTTTAGCAGAGAAGCGACATTAAACACGCGTTTTAGATTCTAACCTGACATTTCACGTTTTGCCCTTTAACCTTTAAACGCAGCAGATGTAAGATGTTATACTGAAGTTTCAAGTATGCTTTTTTATGTGACTCCTCTCCAGGATAGACAATGTTTTGCAAATTTAAGCTTTTTAAAGAAAGAAATGTGAGTATTTGTATTGTGAATGTGGCAGCAGAGGCAGGTCATGGCTCGTTCCTCTCTTCAGCTGCCCTGGGCTCTTTAGTCAAATGCTCCTGAGTGGCACCAGCTCGCTCTCTCTCCCTCCTCCCTCTGTCTCTCTCCCTCCTCCCTCTGTCTCTCTCACTCCTCCCCCTCTCTCTCTCCTCTCCCGCTTCTCTCTCTCTCTCTCTCTCTCTCTCTCTCTCTCTCTCTGATTTGGGTCAGGGGTGAGTCTCCTCGCGTCAGAAGCTCGCAGAAGCAAGATGGCGCTCGGAAGGCAGTGAGATGAACGCAGGATGAGAGTTTGAAGAGCCTCCGTCGATGCTTTCAGGTACGGCTCCGGTATTTTCTCCCTCTCGCGCGCTGTTCGGGCTCCGGTCCCGCGGGGGGCTCGGGATTCGGGGGTTCCTGCTCTTTGTTTTTAGGGGAATTGTTGCTGTGTTCGCGTGCGCTAGGAGACGCAGAGAGAGAGAGAGAGAGAGAGAGAGAGAGAGAAAGAGAAGGAGAAGGGGGGGGGGTTCTCAGCGATCTTTCTGAAGCTCTAGCACCGGAACCGGAGAAATATCACGCGGTGATCGATGATCGGTGGATACCCTGATGGCGAACCCGATCAGCGGCCCTTTATGCGGCCAGCATTCCTGCTCCACCCCTCCCTCTCTCCCTCTCTCTCTCTCTCTGTCGATGCGTGCTGCCTTCAGCGTTCGCCGCGCTCGCTCGCGATAATGTATCTTTCCGACGCTTCCGCGAGCGTTCGGAGGCGCGCGTCCCGAGGCTTTGATCTGCTCTCGGTGTCACAGCTCCGGTAAGGTGTTGGAGAGCAGCAGATCTCGTGGAAAGCCTTCCTCTCCCCGCTGAGGTGATGTCACCGGCGAAGGAACCGCTCTCCTGGCATGCGCGCGGCCAGATCTGCGCTTCTGAGGAGAATTGCGTGTTTTGCGCGTGTTTTGTGCTGCTGAACGCGACCCTGAGAGAGGTTACCTGTGTGTAGCGAGGAGAGCTTGAAGAGCCTTTCTAATCTCATCCATTTTAATGTGCTGCGGGGGGAGGGGGCTGTGTTACAGTGGTGGATGGGTTTAGGGCCATGCCACACCATTAGCCTAACTGCTGCTGCTGCTGGGTGCCCTGCAGAACCCGATCCTAGAGGCTCCTGCGTGCTGATTCATCATGTTTTATCAGAGTTCATGAGAGGGATCGTTTCAGGAGGCGTTAACCCTTTATTATGTGTGTGTGTGTGTGTGTGTGTGTGTGTGTGTGTGTGAGAGAGAGCGAGAGAGGGGGGGGTTGTTTTATGGTTTACAATAACAAGAGATCTTTCGACGTAAAAGCTGTTATCAGGTGCTGCAGGGTTTCTGTTTGCTCTTGACTGAACAGCAGGATGGAACATTCCCTGCGTTTAGGGTTCTGTTATGAAGAGGTGTGCTCCGAAGTGACGTTGTTGGAGTTCCTCTCTGGAGCCCTGAATCCAAATCAAGAGCACCGCGTTTGGAGTTCAGATGAGAACTGTTTTTATGGGTTGAGCTTTTTCTGCACTGTAGAATTGAAATAACAAAACACAAACAAACGCAAGAAGCGCAGAATAACTCCGGCGCTCTTCCTCAAAGCATGGTTTTCACTCGACTGCTTGTTCCTTAGCATGCTTTTACACTAGGTTCTGTTCCCTGCAGCCACACTTTTTCATCTGAATGAGGTTATTTTACTGCAAAGAAAAGCATCACGTGACATTCTGTTGATCACTGATTGGTTATTCGCTGAGCTCCTTGAGTATGCGCAATGAGTCGTAGTGAACTCTAAATGTTCACTACACCCTTAATAACATTTAGATGGTAGTATCAACCCTAAACAATGTCTCTGAATCTCCACAAAACCCTCCTGAAAAGTCACCTGTTCATCTTTTGGAGCCAAAAACACGTTTCACCCAAAGACATTCTTCAGTCAGGAGGTACATTCTTTATTGAGATGAGCTGCAGTAGCGCTTCATCTGATTGGTTAGTGGGTGGAGCTTCGGTCAGTGGGCATTGGCTACAGCCATCGAGTCGTTTTGAGCTCCAGAAAAATCTTTTGGAGCACCAAAAACATTTTTCATTCAAAAAACTTTGGCCCTAAACATCCCAAAACACAAGAAAGTCAGCATTTTTTTTTTCCAACACACGGCAAGCATCTTATTCAAACTGCTTCTGAATAAGTAGGCTGTCCTGTATATGGTGGTAAATAAAAATACTGAAGAAGGAACCTCGTGCTGATTGTTTTTGTGACGGATGGAATCAATGGCAGCCCCATGATCCCCTTGCAGGAAGTGTTGGCACACGGGTGCATATGGGTCTCAATGATCTACTGGAGCGAATTTCAAAGCCACCGCTGGTTATAAAATTCACTATATGTTTCTGATTTTACCCCTGAAGTGTGTTTCTTCTCTGATTCGCTGCTCCTGGTTGTTTCACATGCACCCTGTGATGTCATTATTGTTTGCTTTAATGTTTGCACAATAACCTCCTTCTAGATCGTTGGTCTGATTTCTCCAAAACTTGGACCATATAAACTTCTGATAAACTGCTGACACAGAGTTAATGAAATAAAATTGATTGATCGAGTGATTTCCAAAAATGCCACACTTTATATTTTGCTTCATCTTCCCAATGCTTTGATTAATGATCAAAAACTTGGTAATGAGTTCCTCACCTTGATTGTAGTTTCAGTACAGTGTCACCTACTGGTATGGAGACACAGAAAATGCAAATTTTTGGCCATAACTGCCTAGAATTTTGCCAAAAGTCATAAAGTTGCTCTCTGTACATACAGACAGTTATGTCGAGTCAGGGTATGTCCATTTTGGGTTAAAAACTGCTCTATTTTTGTAAACGCAGTGAGCAAAAATTCTGAAACTTGTCAAACATGTTTGGCTTCATGCTACGGTGGTGCGCCATCTTTAGTCCAGTCTAAACTCAACATACGCCCAGGGAAAAGTTATTCCAGTTTCATTTGCGGAACTTTGTGCTAGCATGGTCATGAATTAATTATAGAACTCATCAGTTTTAAGCACCATGCTGCTTTTCTATTTTTATAAAGTTCAGTTGTAAATAATGTTAAAAATGTGATGGAGGTGGCGAGTTGGGTTTCACTCAGAAAATCCACCCATTTCCCATCAATACATTGTAATACAATGCATTGAGATGAGCTGCGTTAGCGCTTCATCTTATTGGTTAGTGGGAGGAGCTTCGGTCAGTGGGGGGTGGCTACAGCAGCGAGTCGTTTTGAGCTCCAGAAAAATAAAAACTGGATTACAGGAACATGAACCGATCTGAAGAAGACTCGAGGAGTGTTTCTGATGAGGAATGACACTAAAACATGAGAGAAACGTCTAAAAGCAACGCCTCCAAACCCAGAGTAAAGAACAGGCTCTTCAGAGTTCTGCGCTTCGGTTCCGGTCGCATAGGTGTGACATCACTAAAACAAGCCCACTCCGAACTGGTTTGGGAAACACCAATCGCAGCGAGTTGAAGCCACAGAGTCGTGTCACTAAACAGAGTCGTGTCACTACTAACACTTTAAATCAGAGAAGCAGCATCTGATCTCGTGTTTATTCAGCGTCTCTGAGGATTAGCGCTGAAAGATTCTGGAAAATAATTGAAGTGAGATCATTTTAATTGATACTGCGATGGTGATTTACACTGTGACTATGTTCTCCAAAGATTTTTCTGTTTAATGATTATTGTTGCAATATTTTGATGAATAATAATATTCGAAATATAAAATATATCGCTCTTGTCATGGAGATGAATTCACAGGAGACATGTGTGCAGAACACAATGGCATTTTAATATTTAAACCCAAATATGATAAAATCATACCTTGGACCAGGGGTCTCAAACTCGATTCCCTAGAAGGCTGCAGCCCTGCACAGTTTTGCTCCAATCTTAACTGAACACACCTGATCCCACTGAATAAGCTCCTCTGGGTTGTTTGAAGCTACTGGTGTGTCTTCTGAAGCAGGGTTAGAACTGTGGCCCTCCAGGAACTGAGTTCGAGACCCCTGGTTTAGAGCCCTGAAGGGGTTAATGCAGCACGTATGCATGGGTCTCTCTCTCTCTCTCTCTCTCTCTCTCTTCCTCTCTCTCTCTCTCTCTCTTCCTCTCTCTCTCTCCCCTCTCCTCTCTCTCTCTCCACTCTCTCTCTCTCTCTCTCGAACTCTCTCGAATCAGTGCAATGTTACCAAGTAAAGTACAGACATTTCACAAAAAATACTGAAGTAAAAGTACACATTTTTTTTAAGTAGACAAAAAAAACCCGGTGGCTTCACAACATTTTAGTAATTTAAAGCTGCCTTAATAAACAGCTAAACCTGTGGAGTGCACTTTTTTTTAATGTAAAACTCGGATGGTGTTTAATCACAGTGAAATTGCGGTTTTTGTGATTTGAAAATTGTGTTTACATATCATGAATTAATTTCAAATGCGATGAACTGTTCAACCCACACGCATCGAAGAGTAAGAGTTCCTGCGCCGATGCGAGTGTGGATCCCAAAACGCATGCCATTGTAGCAGCTTAGCGTGTGGTATGGAGGTGTGGGCGGAGCTGCTGGTCCTTAGTACCTGTCTGAGAAACACTGAAGTCCTCTCGCTGGATGCGTAGTGCGTTACCGATGAATCAACAGACCCAAAGCAGTCAGCAAACATCTTCTGCTCCTGAAGGTGGCACCCTTTGATACTGGAGCCAATGACGCGTCAGCACAGCATTAGGGGCGGAGAAATAAACATCAAGAGGTCCATCATCTATTTAAAACTGGCCTTTGATGATCTCTGGACGGCAGAGGAGGGGTTTCATTGTGAGAGCACACGAGCTAACTAAAGGAAACGAGCGTAAACCTTAAAGCTCCGAATTGCAGAAGTCTTAGTTTATGCTGATGTTTTTAGCTTCGTCCCATTGCTGGGGAACTCTAGAGATCTTTAGAAGGACTTCTAGAAAAAATTTAAACCTATCAAAATAAAACATCTTCTTCCTCGTAAATCAAGACATCATGATTGCAAGTTTTTTTGTATTCTGTAAATTCCACCAGGGATATAGAGATGTTCTACATTTGATTTGATCACCTAAAATATTAAATTAAATATCTGTTTATTAAATAAAAATAGAGAATCTACTGCTGGTGGAGCTGCTGGAGTCCATCTGCTCTTACCTTTAAGGATCAAGGCACTGCTGCACGGGTCCATGATCTGCTCAGAACGACTCCCTGCAAGCTAAAACTGGCCCCCGTTGTAATCGTGCGCTTTCACAGCTCAGAGAAACGCAGAGGAGAGCGGTGTTTAATGGATGTGGTGATCTAATCAGGCCCTCACGAAAGTCAGAGCTGTTCCCGCAGATCCTCACCCTCAGATCAGGAGTAGGCTTTATTAGCAGTTCGGAGAGTCTGCTCTGATTGGATCAGGATGATCAGATATGCTGAGCCTGTTCACCAGCAGAGCCCTCAGATCCTAACAGGGAGTGGATTGCTCTGGAAAAGGGTTTAAATCCACATGAGTGTGGTTTGGAAGATCTAAACGATGCTTGCAACATCTTCAGGGAGAATGGTTTCTTCTTTTTCACCAGTTTGAAAGGCTTCGTTGGATTTCAAAAAGTTGTGGTTGCCAGATTGAGAAGAAATTGCTGAAACCCGACTCGTCAGCTCAGTCGTTAGAGGAAGGAGCTCTAATTTAGACAAAGTTATGGCCATTCTGAATAGTAACACGTTTTTTTAGTGAAGAAGCAAAAGTTAGGAGGTCCATCAACTATTTGCTTTGAACTTTTGAGGATGACAGAGAGGGTTTCATTGTGGATCACATGAACAAAGTAAAGGAAATGGGAATAAACCTCAAGTGCGAAAGGCTTTGTTCACACAAAGTTGTGGTTGCCAGATTGAGGTTATATACTGCTGAAGCACCCAGGAAACGGTTTAAACAGACCTTAAAGAGCTTTAGCACCTGAAGAAATCTGCATAAACACGAGAGACTTCAACCGTGCCTTTGTGTTGGAATTTTCAGGAGCTAGTTTTAAGTTTGTTATTCAGAGTAAACAATTTGTTTGTTAAAAGCTTTGAAAAACACCCTTCCTCTTGAGTGGCAATCGTGTTACCTGCTCTTATTTTATATGTGTATATATATATGTGTGTAATGAGAGGCTGGCAGAATAGTTTTTTGTCATATAATAGGAACATGCATTAAATATTAAAATACATCATACAAAAGACATTTCTATAAAATCTTTTTTAAAGGTTGGTCACAGTAAGGAATTTCGGTAGGTTTGCATGATCAGTAAAAATGTTGTTGATAAAATAAAACTTTTGTGGTTGCCAGATTGAGAGGAGATATTGCAAAAACAAAGTGTTAAGTATCTAATTAAATCTGCAAAAAAAAAAAAAAAAACCATACAAAAAAGTGGGTGTGTGCTGACGTTTCATTTTCACAATTTATTTACACCCTTTGATGCAATGATGCGTCGGCTCGGCCGTTGGAGAGCGGAGCTCGATTGAGGTACAGTTTCTGAATCGTAATGAGTCTTTTTTTTTTTGTGGAGAAACAAACATTAGAAGGTCCATAAACTTCAAAAAAATAGTTTTGAAGCTTTTGAGAATCTCTGAAAGATAGTTGTTTCATTGTTAGATCACATTAATAAAATAAGGAGATGAGAGTAAAACGTTAAATAAGTTTGAAAGGCTTTAATCACACAAGGTTGTGGTTGCCAGATTGAGGGAACATATTGCTGAAACTCCCAGAAAATTGTTTAAAACGTACCTCAAAGAAAAATGAAAATGAAGGCATGTTAAAAGTCTGTGATAAAGACCCTTCCTCTTGAGAGGCACTCATGACAACTGCTCTTATTTTCACTTTGGATGTTCTTAAAATGTCTTAGAGTAGGCTGAGCGAATGTTCATATTGAAATATAAGAAAGCAAAGGATAAAACCCTTTTTTGTTGCACGATAGCCTGCAGCAGATACTCCGAAAAGAAACTAGTGCTAGCTCGGATTAAAGTAATTATATTAGTGTTTGTGTTTATTCATCTCTGCTGTGGTGGAACTCTTTCTGAGCAGCTGCAGGTTCGTTTGGTGCACTATTAAACCGGGTTAAGCAGGCTTCGTGTATGTTCTGCTGGAAGGCAGCGGGTCAGGTTTAGAATCTGGTTGAACATGCTTGGCTAGTTTATTGACTCGAACCATTCAACCTGGAACCCTTTTAACCCTTCCTTTTGAAAGCAGACGCTGCATGGCTGCGTGGAGATGTTGACACACGATGCTGATTTACCTCCTGAGGGTTACTCCAGGGTTGCACAATCTGCTTGAGTGCTCGGGTTAGGCCCAGATCCCCTCGATCTCCTGCTCTCCGTCACAGAAGAAGAGCTGAGAGCAGATGATGCGGGGTTTACTAGCGCTCTGCTCTGAGGTCAGGGGCCTTTACCATGGAGTACATTACCAGATACCTAACCGTTTGAATCAGGCTTAATCAGCACCATGAAGAGCTCTTTGTCACTAAGAATAGTTCACGGGCGCGTGCACGTAAAAGACTAATCACGATGAACATGATGGAGCCAAATTGTCTCTGTGGAGGAAGAGCAAGAGATTAAAGTTAGAAAATATGGTGAGTATGTAGTATTTTGCATATATTTTTGTGTCGTCGTAATGCTGGGGATGCTGCCAAAGCCAGACGAGACTGTTGGCAGAAAATTGCTGATTTCGTGAAAAAGCTCATTCTGTTAAATGTAAAATTGAGTACCGCGCATGATGCGCGTTTGATAACGATAGCATATTTGCAGTGTTAATTCCAATATGTTTTAATATTTTATGTCATGTTAACGTGTTTATGTTTGTGTTACAATAAAAATTAAATGCTTATTTCTCTACAAATATATGTTTCAATTTAAAAGGTTAGCTCGCAAATGTATTGCGCACAAATATGGGAAGAAAATGTGGAGTTAATGTTACAGACGCTAGTATCACGTCACTTAAAAGTTCCTTGTTTAATCACTGATTGGACAAACGAACGCTCGCAATCTCTAATCCTAAACGTAGGGGGCTCTGGAGCAGCTGAGGCGTGTGGCGTAAGTAACCAGGGCGACAAAGACTGATAAAATCCTAGATTCTTTCATAGTACACAGGATTGGTCTAAACTAGTCGTAAACTTAGCTGGCTAACCAGTTCATCTGGTAATCATGGCAAGGCCCCAGGAGTGCTTCTCAGGTATTCAGAGGGGCGCTGCAGCTTAAGAGCTTGATGTGTCTCGGACAGCTCCATATTTAATCGTATTTAATTTTTTATTTTAAAACTAAAACATTAAAGAACAAGTTACTTTTTTAAATGAAAACACTCGAAGCAGAAACTATTTTTAAAAGAAGAACAAAAAAGGGAGAAATTAACTTGTTTTTTATTTTTAAATGAAAACAAAAACAGGAGAATTTATTTTAGTTAAAAAAAAAGAAAGAAAAAGAACCAACTATTTCTTTTTTTATTTTTTAATTATTTGATAACGAAAATAAAAAATGAGATTTTTTTTTTCTTTTCAATTTTTGATTCTGTGATTAAAACAAAAAAATGCAAAAACTAATTACAAGCTCGCTGCACTTTTTATACTTTTTTTTTCTTTTGGGAGTGCTCAGCGTGAACCAAAGGTTTAATGATGTCAACAACTTAACATTATAACGAACGATTTCAGCAACAAGGACTTCTGTAGGAAAACCAGCAAGAAAACAGAGACACACAGAGACGTTTTAGAGAGACGCTGTTGGACGTTTTATACAGTAGTGATGGGCTCACCAGTCGATCAAACCTGCCGTATCGGTTCGAGGCTTTAGGACAGGGGTTCAACCATCATGAAACACACCTGTGGCACTAATTATGGTCCTCTGATTGGCTGAAGTAGAGTAGTATGCATACTACAGCAGAGTTGCATCTAAAATGTGCAGAACTCCAGCTCTCCAGGACCAGGTTTGGACGCCCCTGCTCTAGGATAGTTGCACAACTGCCCCACAGTGACATCTAGGGGAGATTTGCTTTGCAATTGTATTAAAACATGGCATTTGAAAGATTCATTACACTAATACATTATATTATTCATTAAATTTCTCCAGATTAAGAGGAAAAGATAAGAGAAACTTTATTAAGTGAAAAAAGACTGAAACCCCTCAGCAGGTGTTGATGTGTTCAAGTCTATAAATCGGTGACAAGTCAATATATGTAAATATAATTATTCTTTAAAAAAAAGTTTTGAAAATAACTCCCAAGGAAAATGAACCCTCAGGTGATGATGCTCAGTGAAAGAGCTTGTACCTGAAGGGATTGAGCTGGGGAGAGAGAATCTCTGAATCTGCAGATAACATCAGCAGTCTCTCATGTTCTGAGTTTGTCTCTTTTTCTTTATAGAATGTGACGAACGTATCATCTTCTCGCACTCGTTGCTCATTGTCTGAAAGCCCTCAGAAGCTGAGGCGTGAGTAGGGTCAGCGTGGAATAAAAATGTAATTTTACTATAGTACCCATCGCTTCTTTCGCTTCAGCTTTCACACTTGCATTCAGCAAACAGTCATTAACGTCGTTAAACGTCTGGTTCACGCTGAGCGTTCCCAAAAGACGAATTAGAAAACAAAAAGTGCTGCAAGCTCATCATTTTTGAATTTTTTTTTGTTTTTATTAGAGAATAAAAATGTGAAAAAAAGTGTTTTGTTTTAAAATTAAAAATGTAAATACGAATTCGTTTCTCCTTTTTTATTATTGAAAATCAAACAAATGAACGAGCTTCATTAAGCTCTAGTTTGAGGTTTAGGTAACAGTAAATACTCAGATCTTAACGTCTATGGCATCATCTCTGATCAAACTTGAAAAATGGCTTCAGGGGCTTGTGAAGATGTTTCAGTCCAGCTCCTGATGTCATCACATCAGAAGCGTTCGCTGCTTTTTGTCGCTCAGATAATAAACTCGGGGCCTCAGGGCTCGGTGCCACCGGATAAGCTCATTTATGAGGTCGAGAGCCGCCCTCGCTAGACTTGTTTACTCGTGTTGTTACTGGTCGCTCTTGCACTTTGGCTTTTCAGACAGTAATCTCTGATTAGAGGCTCGTTTCATCTCCGGGATGGGGCTGCTGCTTTCGGCCGAGGGGTCGGAATGTCAGTGGCATGGCGACTCAAAGGGCAGCGCGTCTTATCACGGTCTGAGCTGATAAAAGCAGGTTTTGAAACGCTTCTTGTCTTTTGTGATTCTGAAGTTTGTGTGATGTCCAAATAGTTGATGTTTATTGTTATCTGCGCAGTGCCTGAGGCCTGCAAGAGACGTAGATCTGAGGAGATTTTAGGGTTTCAATTGTGCTCGTAGTTCTCTGTAATCATCTGAAGGGTTGTTGTGTGTTCGGTTTTGTTGGTGGGATTCTGAAACTCATCTTTACTTCCTTGAGCAGCAGGTAGATAAAGTACACAAACCAAGTACTTGAGTTAAAGCGGAGATAAAATTTTACTCCAGTGAAATTGCTCCCTACAGAGTTTCTCTTGAGTAAAAGTATAAAAGTATTTGCCTTAAAATGTACTCAAGCATTTATTACGGCTATAAAATACCATTATCATTTGTCATGACTCTTGCCTAATACTCCATTGACACTTAAATATTGCAATGAAATTTGCTTTAGACTTATCTTAATCGAACATTTTCATTCAGCTCGTTCAAGCCACATGGACCCTATCATTCTGAATCTACTGTAAGTTTACTTCATTAAAAATGACCCCAGAATGAAAATCACTCACGTCTACGTGTTTCCGTAGAATTCTTGTAAGAATAACGTTACAGGGCCGGAGCAGACAGAGAAGGCCATTGAAAATTAACTTGAAAATAAATTTAAAAAATGGCGCAGATAAGGCCGCGGGTGCTGTGAAGATCGATAGTCGGGAGTTTATTAGTCCATCGTTTATTAAGGCGCGGGCGCTCTCGGAAATGCTGCTGTTGAACTGATACTGAACTGCATTCGCACCAAGTAGATTCCACCAAGAGCAACCAAAACCGAGCGCATTGTTCCCTGACTTGGCATGGCTTGCCATGCTCAACCAGTCACTTTTTTATCCACTCATAAATAAAAAAGAACGACTGATTTCTCAAAATGTAGTTGAGTAGAGAGTAAGTAACTGTCTTGGAGGCTGGCTGATTTTGCTGACGTGTTTCCTGTTATTGGTGTACTTCACTTTCATGAAACAGCTATAAATAGCTCACCTTTTCCAGCTCTGCTGATGAATCAGGAATGAACCTCTGTGTTTTCAGTGAGAGGAGTGCTGGTTTTCCACCAGCGTGCCCATCTGGGCTGGTCTGAGTGGCAGAGCCCCTCTCCGGTGCGCAGCATTGCAGGGAATCTGCTGCGAGCCAGGACCTGTTTGTCCTGCGGAGAGGGAGCTGGTTTACCTGTGTCCCACCACACCCTCTGTGACGGCCCAGCTCCGGTTTCAGCCTGTCTGTCACACAAGTCTGTCGGTGACGTCCCCTCGCCCCGCTCACCCAACCCCCATACCACAACAAAAGGCCAGGCCCTGGAGGCTGGCAGTAATGACTGCTGGCAGGAGCGTTCAGCCACAGTGGACACCCTCCAAAGAAAAGAACCGGTGCAACTGTTCCAGCCTTTTATCTTGCTCTCATTTCAGCTGAAAGCATTTTTGCAGACTCCTTATCAGAAGGCTTTCCTTCATGGTTATATTTTGGTAACTTTTTAACTCTCTCTCGTCAGCTTTGACCTCATTTGGGCTGTTTTACCCGCACAATAAAGTGTCAGCCTTTGTGGTGCATGAGGGTGGTTGCTGTGCAGTGCTTGAGGCTGAAATCTGAAGAGTGAAGAAGACCTTTAAGGATCAGTCCTGTGATCTGCCCTTTCTCTCCGGGTCTGATGCTAGCGATGGACAGACTTTTCTAAATTTGGTTAAGAGTTCCTCTGTTCTTCTCTCTATTGTTCTTGATAATGAGAGAAGGAATACATGCAGCTCTTTGGGCAACAATCACCGGCATAGGAGCTAAAAGTCCACGTATACTCTGTTTAATATAACCCCTGTCTATAAACTTTGTTTTTAAAGTGTTAAGATAATGATAAGAGAATTGTTAAATGATATTCTGATCCTTAGCAAATGGATACTAAAAGTAAAAAATCTGTTTCAGATTTCAATCGGACTGGCATATCAGTTGATTTTGTAAACATTTATTTAGAACAATTCAGTCTCTTTTTGGGGCAGCCTCTAGTGGTCATTGGATAAATTACAGTTTCTGTCTCTTTCGGAGCAGCTTCTAGTGGTCTCTTTTGGAGCAACCTCTAATGATCAGTCGAGCTCTTACAACTTTTTTTAGTGGACAGTTGTAGCCTAGCCTTCTTATTTATACCTTAAATTAGTTCAGATCCTTGGTTTGTGGCACAATGTTTTTATGCTCTGTTTTTGGGTGAGTCCCCCTGGGACTTTCACACTAACACTTAATGGAAATCTTGTTTGTTTTTTGTGATCACAATTAACAGCTTTTTTTCTTCTGTTTTAGGTTTTGTAGCTGCTGAAAAAAAAGTTGGAAATGGAATTGCCAAATCATGCCAAACAGTTGCTCCTGCAACTAAACCAACAAAGAGCCAAAGGTTACCTGTGTGATGTAATCATAGTGGTAGAAAATGCCCTTTTCCGGGCACACAAGAACATCCTCGCAGCTAGCAGTATCTACTTCAAATCCCTGATCCTTCACGACAACTTGATAAACCTCGACACGGACATGGTCAACCCATCTGTGTTTCGCCAAGTCCTTGACTTCATTTACACTGGCAAGCTTTTGTCATCGGATCAGTTCAGTGACCACAACTTCAACGCCCTCCTAACGGCAGCAAGCTACCTCCAACTGCACGACTTGGCTGCTCTCTGCAGAAAGAAGCTCAAGCGCAACGGCAGATCTCTGCTCAATAAACCCACCACCCCTACCAATGGAAGAACGTCTAGGAACCAAAGGCTGTCCTCCACACCTGTTACACCAAACCAAATGTCAGGGTCAAAAGAGAACGAGAAGGCCAAGAGGCATGAGGAGCTCCTCAAAGACGATTTGTCTGAGGACGAGACGTTTGCGAGAAACACTCAATCTGCAACCTCGCTCAGTCCCTCGACAAGCAAAAATGGAAGCAATGGCAGCTGTGGTATGCAAGAACTTGGCCTAGACCTCTCCAAGAAAAGCCCCTCGGGGAGCACAGCCACAGAAGAAGTCAGTCCAAGCAGCATCCCACAAGAATCACCTCAGTCTGCCTCAGAATCCACTGCCAACAGTGCCTCATTCGATGAGAACGCACAGAACCTCATTGCAGGAGAACCCATGGAGCTGGGCGCAGGAGAGGGCGAAGAAAACCAGCCACCTCCGGACGTTGAACAGCATAAAAGCTCTCGGCAGGTTACCCGACAGAGACGGCAACCCAAAAGTGAAAGCAAGAAGGCGGAAGACCCAGAGAGAGCAAATCTACCTAACGGAGTCACCAAAAGACGAGGAATCGCTGATGCATCCTTCCAATGCAAAGATGAAGAAGAAGCTTTAGAGAATGGCCAGGAGCTGAGTGAAGATAGTGGGCAGAGCGAGAGCGAAGGTGGACGTAACAGCACCAACTACGTCTACCGGCAGGAAGGCTTCGAACCCGCGCTCGGTGACAACTTGTATGTGTGCATCCCCTGCGGGAAGGGCTTTCCAAGCTCGGAGGAACTGAACGCCCACGTGGAGACCCACACGGAGGAGGAGCTGTACATAAAAGAGGAGGAGGAAGATGCGTATCCAAAGGAAGATGAAGTAGAAGCTGAAGACTTATCTTCACAAATAACCCAAGTCCACGGCACCGAGTCGCGCCGCTTCAGCTGCTCGGTCTGCAACAAGAGTTACAAAGATCCGGCCACACTTCGTCAGCACGAGAAGACTCACTGGCTCACCCGCCCCTTTCCCTGCAACATCTGCGGCAAGATGTTCACACAGCGTGGCACCATGACACGCCACATGCGCAGCCACCTGGGCCTGAAGCCCTTTGCCTGCGAAGAGTGTGGGATGCGATTCACCCGTCAGTACCGGCTCACTGAGCACATGCGGGTTCACTCAGGTGAGAAGCCCTACGAATGTCAGCTTTGCGGGGGCAAGTTTACCCAGCAGCGCAACCTCATTAGCCACCTTCGAATGCATACCTCTCCATCATAAGCCAAAGACACCTCGAACAGATCTTCAGCAAAAAGTCAACGCACACCTCTTCCTTTTGAAGTACGCTGCAAAGAGCCAATAACCCAAAGCAGGATTGTCTTCTGCTCTACATGACAGGAGGAGCCTTTCAGACTGTGAGCCCAACAACGGAAAGTACTGTCTAATCAGTATGAGTTTATGGGCGATGACGATTCGTGTTTCTTTTGCCTTCTGAATCTTTCTGTGAATGTATAACTGGGTACTAATGGTTGGGATCACCTAATCGCTGCAGTCCATTTAACGATATCCTGTCTTTTTTAATGTATCGCCTCGAGAGACCTCGAAGGATGTCGCTCACAATGGTTCCACTTCTTTAAAGTGTCTTCTAAGGTTCTCAAAGATTGCGTTGTCTCAGAAAAGCTTTCTGCATCCAACCAAACATTTCCCAGTATGCTCTCTCTGCACATCGCATCTGTGGGCTTCGTACGAGGTGCACTGCGCACTCCGGACGTAAGCCAGCGGAGATGAAGAGAGGCTCTTTTGTTTACTCGTGTAGTATCGTGAGGTTACTCCGAAAGTAAAGCCAAACTTAAAGGTACTTGATATAGATGACTTTAGATAACTTATTGATATGTTTCTGTGAATGTTTTAACTGGAAGATCTTTCCTTTGTTTCTTTGGGGTTGGGTTTGTTTGGGTGATGGGTTGGGCAGGGTTTGAGTATAGTGGTTCCGAAGTCCCTCTTTGCAAATGTTCGTATGATCTTCTTCGTTCCCTTCACTGAACTTGGCAAGACGGCACAGCCTCGTCTCATTGCTACCTCTTAAATAAGAATGCGTTGATTTGGAACCATGCCCATCAACACTGGTTATATGTTTTTAAAGCATTAATGTAGAGATTAGATTCTTTGGGCGCATGTATTTAAGGTGTTGAGATTTTTATGTCAGAAAAATCCAAAGAGAATTTAAATGTTTGAGCGAATGTCTTACCGACAAACGTTTCTTCTAGAATATCCCTACCAAAGGTTTTAGAATGCGTTTGAGGTGGTACGGATGTACTTTTTGTTGGAGCGAAGAGTGTTGTTGGGATGTTTTAGTTTGTGCTGGACAAAATAACAATGAACGTCTGTCTCGGTGAGCCACTGGCTCTTCGTTTTAGGTTTACAGTAGAAGAGTTTCTCACTTTGACAGAACACTGAAGGACTGCTTCTCCGTAGTTTGCTCTCTCTTCTGTTTGATTTTTGTGTTACATGGCAACCCTGCACGGACGTCTTTCCAAACGAGGAGATGATACACTGGTTTGAGGCAGCAAATCCCTTATAACCATCGCTGTTCGTTCGTTCGGGATCTAGGTGTATTCTGTAGGGTGTGCATGTGAAATCAAGGCTATCGAGATGCTGGTACTTGTGTCTGGTGAATGTTACACGGTCAGTGTTGAGCGAACGCTGATGGATGTCGTTAAAGGCCGTTTTTTTTGTTCCAGACAGTTTTGTTTCTTCTTCTGATTGTAGGTTGAATCTCAACGTATCACATTCCATGAGTAACGTTTAGCCTTCTCAATGTTAAAGTCTTAACGGCATTCCTTTTTGGGGGGGTGGGTGGGGGGTTTATTCTGGTTCGTCTCCTAAATCTTGTGTTTGCTAATGACAAACTTTAGGGTGCAGCTATAGTCCTGTTAGCGGAACGATGTTTACAGCCATCTTTTTCCTGGAATTCTTTTGGTAGCTTTAACTCGTGATGATGTCGTCTCCTTTACGTCTTTGTTCGTTGCCACCAAAGTTCCACATAGTTCCAGTTCACCTGAACCAAAAGTCTGACGACGTTGTGCTAGTTGACATGTTCCCCGCAGTCGAAACACAGGGAGACTCAGGGAGACATTCGTTACACACGATCGGATTCCAGGAAAAAGTTGCCACCTGTATTGTGCTCTTTAGATACGGTGAACCAATGGTCTTGAGTGGCTGCTTCCAGCGTTGAGACTATAGCTGAGAACTCTGAGGGAAAGCAGGAGAAGGATGACCAAGATTCAAACTGTGACAATAATGTTTCTACTTCAAAGCTTCAGGGATGGCTGCGCATCTTTTGAAATGCGGAGCTTTCGACTACATTTGTACGACTGTGTCACTATTTCTGTATTTTCTCAATGAAAAGCAAAACACTAGTTTCCTACGAGATAGAGTCTACGAGTGTGTTCCCATTTCAAACGCCTTCAAAGCCAGAGATGTACGTCGAGGTGTGTGTTTGATTGAACAGAAAAAGTTATTAAACCGTTCTAGTGTGTAAAGGAATACTAATGAAAGCTCATACCCAAAATTTCTGACTATTTTCTAAACCAAAGCACATTTTGAATGATTGATTGACAGCTTAAGCGATACGCGTGTCTGTAAAAGATCTCATTGTTTACATTAACTCTACAGTCATAGACCTCAGGTGAGGGGAGGCCAGTTTCTGTTTCACGACCCCGCTTCTGTTTCACGCCAGCCCCAGGGCAGGCTCCTGATTGAGCGATCAATCGATCGTTAACTGGCCCTTTAAGATGAGCTGTGTCCATGACTATTTTTACGAATCTGCTGCTTTCATTTTTGAGTCTGTAAATACGCATGAATTAAACTACACACACGTTTACCTCAAGATAACGTTTTAGGATGTGCTGCATATGAACATATATATATATAGATATATAGAGATATATAAATATATGAATATTTTATTTTTTAATTTGATCTCTGTCTCTCTCTCTCGTTGAATATTATTTGTAGATTTTTTGTGCTGTTTGTACTCTGAGTTGCCTGCTACGGCTTCTTTTCTCCCCAGAAGAAGCATCTTAAAGCGGACTGGCCTCTCCTCCGTCTTCATTGGTGCAAACACTTACTGACAGTGTTCACGGTTTTTTATCAGATGTCTATCGTCAGTGATGAATGTATTTATTTGTTTGCTCCATTTTTTTTTTTTTTTTTTAGGGGGGGAGGGTGTGTCTTCGATGGGGGGTTGTCAAGAACAGACATGATTGCTTTCAAATTTCAAACCTGTGAAGATGCAGACACCAGGAATGTACTCCCCATGAAGTGTCCATCACTCATCCTATCGCGGTCCAGGTGTGCGCTCTGGATTTCTCTGTTGTGGACCCTTGAAGGTCTTTTGTCAATTGTAAACGGTCTCTGCTGGAAGAAACCCTTTAGAATGTGTCGAAAGTACTCAAGCTTGTGTTGTTCTGTGTGGAAGTCTGCTGCGTTGTCTCTCACCATGGTTCAAGGTCATCTTTTTGGGAATATTTCCTCAAAATCTGACGTAACCAAAACTGCTTCTTCTGTTCGTTTTCCAACAGAATCATTAACATTGCAAATCATGTAAATCCTTCACTGCGTATCGTTTCTTCTGCACAGATACCTTCTGGAGCTCTTTCCGAGGTTCCCAAAGTCACAAGAACGTGTTCTTTTAGCAGAACCTTTCTGCCACTATCTTGGGATCTCCGCAGGTCCATTTCTCACTCTTGTTTGCTGCTAATGTCTAGTTTTCTCTCATCCCAGATAGTGTTACAGACACCAAACAAATGAAACCAAAGCCAGAGTTAGTATCGTATGCTCCACGTCCAAACCCTCCGCTTCGCCCTCAGCAACATTCCAAAAGCTCTCCCAGCGATTGGCCTTGAGCATGGCGTGCAGACGATGCAGTGACAACATGTGTTCCTCAGAGAGCTTGTATTCAGGTCAGAGCACCAAGCGGCTCAAATTGTGTCTGTGTGAATAAAGCGGTGTACAGAGCTCATGTCACAGTCCTTAATGTACAGCTACGAGAAGTCATTTTAGAATCTTTTCATTAAAATCTTGATCAGAAACGGCTGCTGTTTGAGTTCTTCTGTGAGCAAGCTGGGTTCTGCGGTGGGGAACTGTTCAAGTACGACAGCTTTTTCTTTAACGTGGGTGTTTGGTACATTTCAAACAACACTAAAACTAGAATTAACCTGAAGTGCAAATCCAATTTTTGTAATGTTTTCGCATGGTTCCTGAACACTTCCTAGGGAGATGTTCCACACCTCTTGCCTAGAGGAAGGCCCGAGAAGACCCAGGACTTGATGGAGAGATGGTGTCTCCAGGTTGGCCTGAGAAAGCCTCGGTCTCCTCCGGTAGCGCTGCAGGATGTGTTCTTGGTGAGGGAAGTCTGGGCTTCCTTGCTCAGACTGCTCCCTAGTAAGAGGACCAATATGGATGGAAGTTTTTGAATGTATGTTTACTTAAATAACTTTCTCCAGCCTGCTGATGTTTTTTCCATTTCTATCAAACTTGTGAACAATGAGTCAAAAAAGGTCTGTGTCATGGTTTCCTAGTCCACAATATTCCAGCCGTTTAGATGTAGGACACATTTCTTTAAATTGTTTAAATGGTTGTAAAGCAGGTAACTAAAAAGGTTTATGTTTTCAGGAACCTTCTCTGTTTTGAAGTGTTTCGAGGTTCTTGTAAGTCTGTGTTCCAAGCATTGATCTTCAGCATCTAACAACAGTTTTCCTTTTTTGGGAGTCCGCTTTAGTTGCAATCTTGTGCTGAAACCTTTTATTTATATAAAAAAGACAGGGTACATGTAAGTTTCCAAATATGAAATCTAAAACTTAAGCACACCCAAACTGAAATTTCACGCCAAATTTGTGGAACTTGATCAGATGTTATTTCACAAGGCAACTTAATTGCAATGCAAAATTATTTATTTTACATTTATGCATTTGACAGACGCGTTTGTCCAAAGCGACGTACTCTAGGGGAGATGCAATATACAATCTGTTACACCGTCAAGTCAATCTCTGATCATCTGATACAACTTCTACTACGGTGGACTTATCAACCATAGATAATACGGAGGAGGAAAAAAGAAAGGGTTTTTTAATATAGTAGGTGTTCCCTGAAGAGAAGAGTTTTCAGGTGCTTTTTGAAAGCTGTTAGTGTTGTTGCTTTCCTGACTGGATCAGGAGTTTGTTCCACCAGCCAGGGACAGTGAGAGAGAGCATTCTTTATAGAAATTATAACATGTTAATATGTTTCTATGATACATTTCACCCCATAAATCTGTGCTACTTTGACATGACGTAGGATGTTTTTATGAAAAGTTTCACCCCCTATAATTGTCCTTCTCTAACATGAAGTATAATGCTTTTATGTGATAAATTTAACCCCATAACGTTGTGCAACTCTCACGAGAGAGAATAATTCTCCCCATGTGATACACCCCATAAAATCGTGCGACTCTGATCTGAGGTAGGATGTTTTTGAAATAGGTTTCCCCCATAAAACTGCTACTCTGATGTGAGGTGAATTTAAAAAGACAGGTAGCTCACCTTACCACAGGTAAAACGCAGTATATACTTCAGTAAAACCCGATTTCTGTAAGAATAATTTCACTCTCTGGTAGGATGATCTGATAAGCTAGGACAACTGCTATCACAAAATCTAAAATAACATCACTGTCGATAAACGATTTAAATTCTAAGATTTTTTATTGAATTTTTGTTTAACTTATAACACAAATTTTGTCATGTAAACATAGCTGCAATAAATCATGAATATCCTCCACATGAACTTTTAGCTTCTCTTTTGTGGCTTTTAGTTTGTGGTCTTGTTTCTAGGACACTCTGCCATTAACGTGTTTGAGGAGAAACTTTAGGTCTTTAACGCTTGGAACAATTGCAGTAACAATCTTCATTCGTGTGAGATTAGTGCTGTCCATCCGTTTAGATGTTTAGTCTGAGGTAAAATTACATTACGTACATTTACTTACATTACTTTATTCAACAACATAATTATTAGGGGTTAACGTCTGCCCCGCAGACTGGACTTCTTTCAGCACAAATTCCTCCTGCGCCGGATCGGACCCGGTGGTGGCCTGTGTGTTTGACTTCCTGCCAGAGCTGCAGAGACTCTGAAGGTTCGAAAGGCAGAACTTGACCCTCAGGAGCTGAGAGGGGGGGGGCAGTTGCTGATGATTGATGAACCTCCCCACCCCCCCCGTCCCTGTGGCACAAGGGCTTGGCCTGCCATCTGCGAGCCCTTCCCCAAGCTTCACCAATCAGCAGCACCCCCTTTCAGAGGGGCGCTCCTTTGTCCCCCTGCAGACTGCCAGTGTGTGTCAGAGGCCAGCGCACCCCCGCCCCGAGGGACAGGAGGGTTGGTACTTTTATGATTCTTGTGTGCTGGAGTCTGCAGGGCCACGAAGCCCCGCCCCCAGCCGTGTCACATGCCAGATGACCCTGAATGGGGTCAGTTTCAGGCACAAAGAGCTGCATGTTGATGCCCCCCGCCCCCGCCTGCTAAGCATAGCTGCACTATAGGCACATCTGCGCCGGAGCTCACCCGAAGGTCTGCAGAGCGTCTGAGAGGCCTTTCAGCAGCTCGTGCCCTCGCCGCGTCTGCAGCAGGAGGCTCACTGCTCCCAGCGCTCAGACGGAGCAGCTCCAGAGGTCAGACGCCCAGCCCCGAGATGTTCCTCCAGATGTTCTCTCGCTTGCAGCGCTCCAGTCTTTATCCAGGAACATAAGTTTGGGGTTCTGAGCCCATATCAGCTCCGATCGAATAATAGGTTTTATTTCCATTTTAAACCCAATTACGCATTGTTTTTAGTTCATACGTTTAATTAAAATGCTATTGATATTTCGATTTAATAATTTGAATATCGTTGCAATTTGTTAGTTAATTTAACAATGTAATTTCAACCAGATACAAAATATTGTCAAGTACTTTCAATTGTGCAATTATTTTGAACATCCTTCAACAAACATTTCAGGTTTTAAACATCTTTAATTATAGATTAATGGATTTTATGAATTTTATATTGTATATTTCTACTTATATACTTAGATATTTAACAAATATTTTTACTTACTTTTTGTATTTTTAACAACTAATAATAATTTAGTGAACATTAGTTTTGGGATTCTGAGCACAGATCAGTTTGAATCTAATGATAGATTTTATTTTCCACACAAACCTTCATTATTGTTCTTTTAATTTATACACATATAGTCTTTTAAAATAATGTTATAATATTGATATCTTTCATAGTCTATTTAAGTATCTTTAATTTATTTAAAAATGTTCTCAAGCAATTTAATCATGCAATGATTATAAATGGTTTTATAACTTCCTTAAAACAAGTATTAAGTTTTAACTGTTATTTTTTCGGGTGCGTGCTATTTATTTATTCTTGACTAATTTCTTAAAAATAGTAAATTTGTTTTTATTTGGCTGTGTTTAACTGTTTTATTTTTATTATCTTAAGAGTTTTTGCGATCAAATTGACTCCTCTGAAAGTAAAACTGACTTGTGCATCTGTATCTAATATTTTATCAAATTAAAACCAAATTAACAACGTTCTCGAGAAATTCAATTGTACAAAACTCAATTAATAATCAATTCAAATTTCATTTTTATTTTTTTTCTGTGCTTGTTTACTTATCTATTAATTCTTATATAATTATGTACTTAAGAACATAAAATTTAATCAATTTATTTAACTGTGTTAAATAATTTTATTTCTGATTATTTTGAGAATATGAACGCAATGTAAACATGGTTTCTGTTCCACGGCTGTCAATAATACAAATTATTTTATTATTGAAAAATATTTTAACACTCAAATATTTTGCAATATTTGTGCACAAATTATTCAATAATTGCAATTGATTTCCTCTATTATTTATAAAAACTATTGTCATTTGTTTAGTTTAGTTATGTATCTATCTCTTCAACTTTATTAAATGGCTTGACCTGATTTGTAAAACATTTTACATTTAATTACATTTTTTTATTAATAAAATATTTCAGGTTTAACATCTTTTTTATATTTTTAAATTACTATTTTATTCATACATTTATAACTAGCTATAAATAAATAATTAAACATTTGTGATTCTAAAAACAAATTTAGACACTTACACACAACCATTATTATTATTTTTCTTTTTATTTATGCACTTATGCTCTTTTACACGTGGTTTGGAATACTTTTATTTCATAAGCATTTAATATTGGTCAGTTTATTTATGTTAAAATTGTCCAGTTTAATTATGTTTATTTTATATAAGATCTATTTAAACAAAAAAAATTATGAGTTAATTTAATGTGCCATACTTCTTTTAGTTCCTCTCAGGAGAGGAGCCGCTCCGGCGCTGGGTTCTCCTGGAGGAGCAGCTCTCTGAGCTCCAGCACCCTCTCAGGAGAGGAGCCGCTCAGGCGCTGGGTTCTCCTGGAGAACTAGCTCTCTGAGCTCCAGCACCCTCTCAGGAGAGGAGCCGCTCCGGCGCTGGGTTTCTCCTGGAGGTGCAGCTCTCTGAGCTCCAGCACCCTCTCAGGAGAGGAGCCGCTCCGGCGCTGGGTTCTCCTGGAGAACTAGCTCTCTGAGCTCCAGCACCCTCTCAGGAGAGGAGCCGCTCCGGCGCTGGGTTCTCCTGGAGGAGCAGCTCTCTGAGCTCCAGCACCCTCTCAGGAGAGGAGCCGCTCCGGCGCTGGGTTTCCTGGAGGAGCAGCTCTCTGAGCTCCAGCACCCTCTCAGGAGAGGAGCCGCTCCGCGCTGGGTTCTCCTGGAGAACTAGCTCTCTGAGCTCCAGCAAACCCTCTCAGGAGAGGAGCCGCTCCGGCGCTGGGTTCTCCTGGAGGAGCATCTCGTCTGAGCTCCAGCACCCTCTCAGGAGAGGAAGCCGCTCCGGCGCTGGGTTCTCCTGGAGGAGCAGCTCTCTAGCTCCAGCACCCTCTCAGGAGAGGAGCCGCTCCGGCGCTGGGTTCTCCTGGAGGAGCAGCTCTCTGAGCTCCAGCACCCTCTCAGGAGAGGAGCCGCTCCGGCGCTGGGTTCTCCTGGAGGAGCAGCTCTCTGAGCTCCAGCACCCTCTCAGGAGAGAGCCGCTCCGGCGCTGGGTTCTCCTGAGGAGCAGCTCTCTGAGCTCCAGCACCCTCTCAGGAGGAGGAGCCGCTCCGGCGCTGGGTTCTCCTGGAGGAGCAGCTCTCTGAGCTCCAGCACCCTCTCAGGAGAGGAGCCGCCTCGGACGCTGGGTTCTCCTGAGGAGCAGCTCTCTGAGCTCCAGCACCCTCTCAGGAGAGGAGCCGCCCGCGGCGGGTTCTCCTGGAGGAGCAGCTCTCTGAGCTCCAGCACCCTCTCAGGAGAGGAAGCCGCTCCGGCGCTGGGTTCTCCTGGAGGAGCAGCTCTCTGAGCTCCGCACCCTCTCAGGAGAGAGGAGCCGCTCCGGCGCTGGTTCTCCTGGAGGAGCAGCTCTCTGAGCTCCGCACCCTCTCAGGAGAGGAGCCGCTCCGGCGCTGGTTCTCCTGGAGAAACTAGCTCTCTGAGCTCCAGCACCCTCTCAGGAGAGGAGCCGCTCCGGCGCTGGGTTCTCCTGGAGGAGCAGCTCTCTGAGCTTCCAGCACCCTCTCAGGAGAGGAGCCGCTCCGGCGCATGGGTTCTCCTGGAGGAGCAGCTCTCTGAGCTCCAGCACCCTCTCAGGAGAGGAGCCGCTCCGGCGCTGGGTTCTCCTGGAGGAGCAGCTCTCTGAGCTCCAGCACCCTCTCAGGAGAGGGAGCCGCTCCGGCGCTGGGTTCTCCTGGAGAACTAGCTCTCTGAGCTCCAGCACCCTCTCAGGAGAGGAGCCGCTCCGGCGCTGGGTTCTCCTGGAGGAGCAGCTCTCTGAGCTCCAGCACCCTCTCAGGAGAGGAGCCGCTCCGGCGCTGGGTTCTCCTGGAGGAGCAGCTCTCTGAGCTCCAGCACCCTCTCAGGAGAGGAGCCGCTCCGGCGCTGGGTTCTCCCTGGAGGAGCAGCTCTCTGAGCTCCAGCACCCTCTCAGGAGAGGAGCCGCTCCGGCGCTGGGTTCTCCTGGAGAAGCAGCTCTCTGAGCTCCAGCACCCTCTCAGGAGAGGAGCCGCTCCGGCGCTGGGTTTCCCTGGAGGAGCAAGCTCTCTGAGCTCCAGCACCCTCTCAGGAGAGAGCCGCTCCGGCGCTGGGTTCTCCTGAGGAGAACAGCTCTCTGAGCTCCAGCACCCTCTCAGGAGAGGAGCCGCTCCGGCGCTGGGTTCTCCTGGAGGAGCAGCTCTCTGGCTCCAGCACCCTCTCAGGAGAGGAGCCGCTCCGGCGCTGGGTTCTCCTGGAGAAGCAGCTCTCTGAGCTCCAGCACCCTCTCAGGAGAGGAGCCGCTCCGGCGCTGGGTTCTCCTGGAGAACTAAGCTCTCTGAGCTCCAGCACCCTCTCAGGAGAGGAGCCGCTCCGGCGCTGGGTTCTCCTGGAGGAGCAGCTCTCTGAGCTCCAGCACCCTCTCAGGAGAGGAGCCGCTCCGGCGCTGGGTTCTCCTGGAGGAGCAGCTCTCTGAGCTCCAGCACCCTCTCAGGAGAGGAGCCGCTCCGGCGCTGGGTTCTCCTGGAGGAGCAGCTCTCTGAGCTCCAGCACCCTCTCAGGAGAGGAGCCGCTCCGGCGCTGGGTTCTCCTGGAGGAGCAGCTCTCTGAGCTCCAGCAACCCTCTCAGGAGAGGAGCCGCTCCGGCGCTGGGTTCTCCTGGAGGAACTAGCTCTCTGAGCTCCAGCACCCTCTCAGGAGAGGAGCCGCTCCGGCGCTGGGTTCTCCTGGAGGAGCAGCTCTCTGAGCTCCAGCACCCCTCTCAGGAGAGGAGCCCGCTCCGGCGCTGGGTTCTCCTGGAGGAGCAGCTCTCTGAGCCTTCCAGCACCCTCCTCAGGAGAGGAGCCGCTCCGGCGCTGGGTTCTCCTGGAGGAGCAGCTCTCTGAGCTCCAGCACCCTCTCAGGAGAGGAGCCGCTCCGGCGCTGGGTTCTCCTGGAGGAGCAGCTCTCTGAGATCCAGCAACCCTCTCAGGAGAGGAGCCGCTCCGGCGCTGGGTTCTCCTGGAGGAGCAGCTCTCTGAGCTCCAGCACCTCTCAGGAGAGGAGCCGCTCCGGCGCTGGGTTCTCCTGGAGGAGCAGCTCTCTGAGCTCCAGCACCCTCTCAGGAGAGGGAGCCGCTCCGGCGCTGGGTTCTCCTGGAGGAGCAAGCTCTCTGAGCTCCAGCACCCTCTCAGGAGAGGAGCCGCTCCGGCGCTGGGTTCTCCTGGAGGAGCAGCTCTCTGAGCTCCAGCACCCTCTCAGGAGAGGAGCCGCTCCGGCGCTGGGTTCTCCTGGAGGAGCAGCTCTCTGAGCTCCAGCACCCTCTCAGGAGAGGAGCCGCTCCGGCGCTGGGTTCTCCTGGAGGAGCAGCTCTCTGAGCTCCAGCACCCTCTCAGGAGAGGAGCCGCTCCGGCGCTGGGTTCTCCTGGAGGAGCAGCTCTCTGAGCTCCAGCACCCTCTCAGGAGAGGAGCCGCTCCGGCGCTGGGTTCTCCTGGAGGAGCAGAATCTCTGAGCTCCAGCACCACTCTCAGGAGAGGAGCCGCTCCGGCGCTGGGTTCTCCTGGAGGAGCAGCTCTCTGAGCTCCAGCACCCTCTCAGGAGAGGAGCCGCTACCGGCGCTGGGTTCTCCTGGAGGAGCAGCTCTCTGAGCTCCAGCACCCTTCAGGGAGAGAAGCCGCTCCGCGGCTGGGTTCTTCCTGGAGGGAGCAGCTCTCTGAGCTCCAGCACCCTCTCAGGAGAGGAGCCGCTCCGGCGCTGGGTTCTCCTGGAGGAGCAGCTCTCTGAGCTCCAGCACCCTCTCAGGAGAGGAGCCGCTCCGGCGCTGGGTTCTCCTGGAGAACTAGCTCTCTGAGCTCCAGCACCCTCTCAGGAGAGGAGCCGCTCCGGCGCTGGGTTTCTCCTGGAGGAGCAGCTCTCTGAGCTCCAGCACCCTCTCAGGAGAGGAGCCGCTCCGGCGCTGGGTTCTCCTGGAGAACTAGCTCTCTGAGCTCCAGCACCCTCTCAGGAGAGGAGCCGCTCCGGCGCTGGGTTCTCCTGGAGGAGCAGCTCTCTGAGCTCCAGCACCCTCTCAGGAGAGGAGCCGCTCGGACGCTGGGTTCTCCTGGAGGAGCAGCTTCTCTGAGCTCCAGCACCCTCTCAGGAGAGGAGCCGCTCCGGCGCTGGGTTCTCCTGGAGGAGCAGCTCTCTGAGCTCCAGCACCCTCTCAGGAGAGGAAGCCGCTCGGACGCTGGGTTCTCCTGGAGGAGCAGCTCTCTGAGCTCCAGCACCCTCTCAGGAGAGGAGCCCGCTCGGACGCTGGGTTCTCCTGGAGGTGCAACTGTCGGAGCTCCAAACACCCTCTCAGGAGAGGAGCCACTCTGGATGCCCCTGAGCGAAGAGAGTGCAAGAGAGGGTGAAGTACAGGTTTCTCCAGGCGGCCGTTACACCAGGTGTCCTGGAGGCCTGCAGCTGCTCTTTCAGAGCTGGATTAATGCGCTGCGCGCACACACACACACCCCACAAACTCGTCCTGCAACCCATTCTTCTCTTACTCTCTCTCTCTCTCCTCTTTCATTGAGGCTGAATGCAAGGGCACAAGCTGCCAGTCTGACATGAGAAAGAAAGAGCTACAGGTGGTGGGCACGACGTGGGTTTAGGCATATTGATCCTTTGAGAAAGATAGAGAGAGAGAGGAGGGGGGGGGGGGTTGGGGACAGAGAGAGAGAGAAGGGCTCTCTGTGCGATGAAAGCAGGCGTATAAAGGGCTGCTTCTCCTCGACCTCGAGCCACAAAGACAGAAGAAAAGAGTTTATTCTACAGTGCTCTTCCCTCTCCCTCTCATGCTCCACATGGTTCTGATAGAAGAGCGGTGACTCTCAGGGCACATCCTCTTTAGTTGTCTATTAATAACAATACAATTATAAAAAGGCTGTTAAATTTTTCACAATTTTATTACTCTTATAAAGAAAGTTGTTGAAGCTCAAAGTTACTGTAGATCGTCCTGAAACAGTGGTAGCTCTGGTTGAGAGAGGCAGGTAACTAAGTTAACCCTTACCAGTCCTCTCAGCCACAGCTGGAGAAGCATGCAGTGTAATTGGCTAATGAACAGAGAACAGTTCACCATGGCGCCAGATCCTCTGCAAACCCCCGGAGGAGAGCGCACTCGGATCTGAAAGTGATATATTGATGAGGGACACTCCAGAGCACTCTCGATGAAGAGCACTCAGCAACAACACGATCTTTAGGTCCGAGAATTATCTTCACTGTGAGGAAGAAATCTCTCTCTCTCTCTGATCTTCTCTCTGATTCTGCACGGAGCCGTCGCTGTTAACTCCTTCCTCAATGTGCTGGACCCCCGGGCCTCCAGAACATGCCCCTTCTGCCCCCTCACAGAGACGGTCTTCCACTGCTTCCTAGAGTGCAAGAGACTCACCAGCTTCTTTTAATACAATGAATTGTGTTTCTAACCATTTTAACGAGACTTTCTCAGTCAGCAGGTTCATTCTGGGTGCAGGGTACCAGAAGAGCAGCAGCACTAAATGGCAGCTGCTGAACTTCCTGGTGGGCGAGGCTAAGCTCGCCATCTACGTGAGCAGGAGGAACAGGGTAGAAGGAAGAATAGAGCAGGACGTGGGGATGTGTGCCGGTGAACGTCAGGTCCAGACTGTAGGCAGGAGTTCAGTTTCTACAAGCTGATGGAGAACCTGCAGGCATTCGTAGGGCAGTGGTGCTACGAGGGAGCTCTGTGTGTGGTAGACGAGGGAGAGCTATGATTCTCTGTTTCAGTTAGTTAGAAGGGTCCTATTATTTGTTGAGCTTTTGTTTTTTTATTTTGTCTTTTTTTTGTGAAAAATTGATGGAAAAATGTAAATGTTGAACGACTCAATAAAGTCTTTTGTAAAAATAAAAAAAGTCTCTCTCTCTCTTTGCTGGGCCAATATCAGCCAGTCATCCAGTATAATGGGCCTAAGCAACCTCAATCATCTTGAGAAGGTGTGAGGTACAGCTAAATCACCTTGTGAAGGTTTGAAGGTATAGAGACAATCCAAAGGGGAGGACAAAGTACTGATACACTCAACATTCGAGGCAAACCGAAGGGGTCTGTACCGAGAGAGTATATTCATGTTAAGTACACATTCTTCAGATCACTTGTAGCAAACCAATCATCTGGACGGATTAATGGACCTTGCGTCTGAAGACATTGTTTTGAAGAAGTATAAGGAGACGAGTGTTCAGATGATGGATTGGATACAACCTGCCCTTGCATTACATTTACATTATATTTACATTTATGCATTTGGCAGACGCTTTTGTCCAAAGCGACTTACAGAAGGGGAAATCGCCAATGCACCTGGGATTGATCCCAGAACCTCATACATGCAAACCATGTGCTCTACCACTGAGCTACACCCCACCATTAGGGAACTGGAATGTTTGGGCTGTAAACCCTCTTTCCATGTCGACAGGAGGGACCGGCACAATTGCAAGCCAACGTAAAGGGGAAACTGATCTCCTCGCATAGGCTGGGCCTCGGTGGGCGAGAAGAGAGGTTGTAAGACCCCGTTGACCCTGGGAGGCTTGACAGCCATGGCGGAAAGTGTGTATGAGCAATGGGAAGCTCCCAACAAGCTTCCTAAACTTATGGCATCATACGCACTTCACCGATAGTTAGCAGACTTAGTCGTGGGGTCCACAGGGAGCCTAGATAGAGTCTTACCTCGACATTCAGGCTCAAACCTTGGAGCAGCATTCGGTTCCAGCTGAAGAAGTCTCACTCGAGGCTGAGAGCCATCTGGGCTGCACTGCATCAAACGCCACACCCTGGATTGTGACCGAAACGAGAGCTGCATTCAAATCTGCAATGCAAGCCTCTTGACTGTGCACATAACCCAGGAAGTTTAATTTTTAATCTGACCTGTGGTTCGCTGCCTGATTGTGGTGGCACCCCCTCCCTCCAAGAGGGAAATGGGCTGGTGGCGAAGCCCCGCACGGTAACTGGACTCTCTGGGGCGCCTGTCCTAGGGCCACTTGAAATAGAACATCTTCCCCTGATGATGTTGGGGGGGCCCTGGACAAGACTGCTCCTCCATGGACTCCTCGTAACCGCTCTTGGTCGGTGTCTCTCGACGTGAAGGCTGATGATCAGGGGAGGTTTTCTCCAGCATCGAGAAGGCAGTGGGGGGCGTTGTACATGGCTCATGAATTCTCCCAGACTCTCCGCTGTTTCTTAATCGTAGAGACTCGCGACTTAAGATCATCTACAGCGACACCGAGAGAGGCCATCTGGGAACAAGGTGAGTTGAGGAAATGGCATGCAGTGCAGTGACAGCTTGACCCGCCACAGCATAAGCCCTCGAAGTCAGGTCCAACGACAGGCTTAGCTGGTGGGATGAAGGCCTCGGCTGTTCACGCCAGGCGGCAGGGTTACCCGGGATAAGTGCACCACCAGTGCCTGCTCTACTGGGGAATCACTTCATACCCCCTAGCTACCGAGCCGACAAGGGGAGCGAGAGAGGGGAGACTGACCAACCTCGCTTTCAGAGGTGCCTTCCAAGTTTGGGTCAGTTCTCAGGAACAAAGGACTTGCAGCTGCAGGGTATTATACTGGCGTTACCCCACAAACCAGGCGTCCAGCTTGGAGCCACCTGCAACCCAATTTCTCTGCCAGCCTGGGTAAGCAACTCGGCCATCTCCTCTGTAGCACTATCTGCCGTCACACCAGAGGGGGAGAGCGATGTGCAGTCTACTTCAGGACATGCGTCGTCTCTCTCCGATGCAGCAGGGGAAATCACATCATCAGGCTCACAGGAGTCTTCAGATGCAAATATCACTTTATCTGTTAACTTACTGTGGTGGATAGTGCACCAGGGGAGCAGAAAGAACGGCGCACGCAACCCTACCCGACTTCTCTGGATGCTGGAAACATGCATTCGTCAACCTTTACAGGCGAGAGTTACAAAATCTTTGGTGGCAGCCTGAAATACGCCAACCTCATCCTGGAGCGTGCAGCCGCTCCGGCTATAGAACTACACTGGTTACCGTCGACTCACCAGATCTCTCCAAAATCCACACAAAGAAATAGTCCAACTAATTTTTGTGGTTGTCTCTCACTGCGAGTCGCTTAGGTGTCGAGAGTAGGCTCCAGCATGATAAAATAAAAAACCGTGTCACGCTTGCATCCGCGGCAACGTGATCACGTGACCATCAGCGCGTTCGCTGATTGGAATATTGAAAAGAGTGTGGTGAGAGTAGAGAGCTCCCATAGTCATTACCTACAGAAGTCAGAGTGACCGACTGATGGGGAACTCCCGCGCGAGGTCCTGCAGCAGGGCAACCTTTAAAGCGCTTCGGCTGAACACAATTGATATGACGCCTTTGTTCTCTACGATTTATTCCTAAACAAGCTGCAAAAACTGATTCGTTTTGTTATTCCATACAAACAAACACTTTAGAAAAAGTTGCAAGCCTAACCCAAAAACAAAATACATGTTTAGGTAGTTTTAGTCTCATTTTATTTACTCAGGAATTCTTGTCATTTCCTTTGCTCAGCAGTAAAATGCTATTATTATAAAATAATTAGTTTTTATAGTTACTTCTTTGTTCTCCTTAAATTTGAACATGAAATATCAAGTTCTGCCCCTTTAAAATTTCAAAACACTTCACTAGAATTTTTATCTTGTTTTCATGACTAGTTTTTTTTTATGCCGCTCGATTCATGCAAAGTAAAGCCAATGACAGCATCTTGATCCAAACACAAAATGTGTAATTTTTAGTGCTTTTCTTTATATTTTTCAATGTTTTAATTTTTTTATTGTCCTTTAAGTGTTTTCCCAGTAAACTGACCCAAACACAAACTGTTTTCTGAGTTTCTTTGTTGGATTCTTATTTTTGCTCATCTTTATGCAACTTAAAGTTGTACTCAAAATGTTCCTCATTACTTGGAACTAATTCACATCTGAAGGAGTTATGAAACTATGTAAAAAAAATAGAAAGAAAAACAAACTTCTTAATATTTGCATTTCAACATATTTCACATCTGATTCGAAAGCTGATTCATGTTACCTCTAGAATTATTTTCTTAAATCTAAATAAATTTCTCCACATAAGAACTCACACCGCATCAACTCAAACAGGAACACCCAATGCATGTTTATGATTTTTCTGAACACATATACACACATACGCACGCGCGCTCTCACTCACACACACACACACACACACACACACGCGCACACACACACGCACACACACAGCAAGAGAGAAGGATCTCTGAAATGTCCTCCCAGATCACGAATGGCACAGCACTATCTGTCTAGAACACGAGGGATGGAATAACCTCAGAACATGCTCCTCCATTCCTCAACATATCTTCACCAGGAAGCAGCGGTGAAGAGAGAACATCTCAAAGCAAAAAAACAAAAAAAGTGAAAGCTCAGCACTAGAAGCTTCTGATCCAAAACATCTTAATCAGAACCACTGATCTCTAACATTCCTCACTCTTGCTGGAGCAAACCCTTCAGAAGCTTCATTTCACCATCCACCGCTGCCCCAGCGAGCGCCAGCTTCCACAAATACTCTAAAATATTAACAAACATATTTCTGTTTCGTTTAAATAAAACTCTCACAGACTCCTGAACACAAATCTCTCTAGAGGTTCCTCTCCTCAGCTCGGGTTCAGAGAGAAGATCTCGAGGAGGAGAGAGAGAGATGAGAGCACACTGCTGATATCCCGAAGGCCGGACAGGAAGTGCATGCAAAGCTTCTGGAGAGAGGAGTGGGCTCAGTACGGGATCTGGTTCTGGTAGTACTGCAGCATGTCGTAGGTTTTGCTCCTGGAACAGAAACAGATAAATATGAAGAACGTGCAGTAGAACTTCAGGGTCTTGTCGGCTGCAGCTTGCCGTTACCTGCTGCTGAGGAAGCAACGCTCGATCACTTTGATCATGAAGGCCGCCGCCTCCTTCTCGCTCATGTTGGGGTTGAATCTCTGCCTGAACACCAAACAAAAACAATCAGTATTCACCACCAAGCTTTCATAGGTTTAATAAATCATGAGGAGCTACTTGAGGAGCTTGATGGTCTGTCCTCTGAAGCATGGCAGCCCTGTGTCCAGCATCAGCGTCACCAAAGACACCACCGCGTCCATATACGGCCTGCAGTGGAGGAGAGAGAGAGAGCGAGAGAGAGGGAAAAGAAAGAAAGAAGAGAGGAGGGTAGAGAGAGGGGAGAGAAAAGAGTAGAAGAGAGAGAGAAGGGGGGGTAGAGTGAGGAGAACAGAGAGAGGGCATGAGTGGGAGAGAGGGTAGGGGTGAAGGGAGAGAAGAACGGAAGGAAAGAGAGAGGGGGGGAGGCAGACAAATGGGAGAAAGAGAAGAGAGAGCGAGAGTAAAGGGAAATAGAGAAAAATAGAGGGGACAGATTGAGGCGAGGGAGGAACAGAGAGAGATCAGAGAACACACACCTCATGTCTCTGAGGAACACCGGGTGAGGACTCACCTGACCGCCAAGTATCCACGCACACACATCTCCATGAACCACTTAAAGGGCGTGGCCTCCATCTTCCCGCCCATGATCATCACCATCTCGTCTGTCAGCTTGACGTCCGGCTCCCAGCCCAGGTTACCCCCCGGAGAGCTCTCAAACATAAAGCCGAAGTCTGCAGGAGAAAGCTCTCGAGTTAGTGAGCACCATCAGAGCACCGCGTACGACCCGAGCTCCAGCGCACACACCGATGTGGATGAGGTGGCCTTTACTGTCCAGCATGATGTTCCCGTTGTGTCTATCCTTGATCTGCAGCAGGAAGAGGAGCAGGCTGTACGCCGCCATGCTCCGGATGAAGTTATAGCGCGCCTGAGAGAGAGAAAAAGAGAAAAATGAGAGAAAGAGACAGAGAAATGAAAGAGGAGGAGAACAAGATGAGAGAGAGACAGAAAAACAAGAGGGAGAAAGAGAGATGACAGGGAGAGAGTTGAGAAAAAAGAGAGAAAAAGGAGGAGAAAAATAAAATAGAGGAGAGAGGTAGAAAGAAAAATGGGAGAAGTGTGAGAAGAGAGATGAGAGAAGAAGAAAAACGAGCAGAGAAAGAAGAAGAGCATAAGGGTGAGATAGTGACAGAAGAGAGAAAGAGTGGAGAAGGAAGACAGGAGAGCGAGAAAAAAGATAGAGAAGATAGAGCAAAAGAGGGGAGATGGAAAAGATAAAGAAGAAATAAAAATGGGAGAGAAGATAGAGATAAAGAAGGGGGATACAGAGAGAGAGTGAAGGAGAAGAGAAAGAGGTAGAGATGAAAGAGAAAAAGAGAAGGAGAGAGAAAAACTGGGAGAGAAAGCGAATGGGAGAAAGAGAGGACAAGAAAAAGAGAGGGAGAAGACAGAGGTGAGAAAAATTGAAAAAGAGGAAAAGAGAGAGGGAGAGACAGAAAAGGCAGAAGATTAAGAGAAAAACAGAGGCGTTAAAAATAGGGAGAGGAGGAAAAAGAGAGGAAAGAGAAAAGAAAAAAGAAAGAAAGAAAGAGAGGGTAGAGAGGGCGAGAGAAAGAGAGAGAGAGAGAGAGAGAGAGAGAAGGAGGCCGGCTTGTCACCTTCTGGAAGGCCAGCGTGGACTCGTCTCCGTACTGGTTTCTGAAGTAGTCGTACATGCCGAAGTCTGTCTGCCGGCCGAGCTGATCACGGGACTTGCAATCGGGGATGCACTCGATCACGCCACACTGAAACAGAGCACAGCCGTGAGCGGCTCGGATCCTCTGAAACAGCTGGAGCACAGCAAACACAGAGACTCACCCCAGGAGCCGTGGCCACCACTCGGTATGGGAACACAAACAGGTCCAGCCCCACCAGCTGGAAGATGTTCTTGAACAGCCCAATGATCTGCAGCGCCAGCATGTCCTGAGGAACCCACACACGCCTCGGCGTCACCAACAACCCAAACTGCACCAGCCGCAGAACCCCAGGAGATCACCAACATCTCACCTGTCTGCAGTCGTCTCCCACTTTAAAAATGGCCGCCTGCCAGCAGACCTTCTGGGCGGTCGGAGAGCTCTCGTCTCCTTCGTCCTGAGAGTCCGAGGGGCAGCGCAGACCTGCAAATGACCCTCAGATCAGAGCGCCGCAGGAGATATTCTGAGAAAGGACTCGTAATAACAGCAGCTCTCACCTTCCTTCTCCAGCTCGCTCACTCCGCACCTCTTCACCTTGAACTTGGCCAAATACGGGGCTTTAGCGGCGCTGCAAACACAGAAGAACTCTAAAGAACATCATGAACCACTCAAGAACATCTCAAGCACCTCACACTTGCTCTCAGCAGAACATCGAGGAGGTGTTCCTCCTGATCTCCTCATCACCCAATCTGGTATAAATCCCATCTCTGATTTCACTCAGACTGTGACTTCTTACTCTCATAAGATATTTTTGTAATTTCCTGGTCTTTATTTCTGGAGTGAGGAAGAGAAGTGTGGGGTTACCTCTGCATGGGTGTTCCTGACTTGTAGTCAATATCCAGAACGATAGCCTCCGGATTGCTCGGGAGATAGCATCCTGAGAACGAGAAACAGTGCCTGAGAGGAGATCTGAACCTGCTGCACTCTCCGTGTAAAGTTCTGCAGGACATGGAGGAAGGGCCAGCTCTGTATAAACTCATTCTTCATGTACTGCAGACCTCCACACGGGATCAGCGTTGGCGAGTAACGAGGAGAGAGAGAGAGCGAGAGGTGCTGACCTGGCTGAACTCTGATCTCCGACAGTGCCTTCAGACACGCTCTCTTACGCTCGTCCCCTTTAGGAACAGGTCTGCAGGAGAAGAAGAGCCAGAGATTAATGAATAGAGACATGGAGGGAGAGAGAGAAAAGGGAGAGAGGAAGAAAGAGAGGAGGGGGGCAAAGAGGAGAGGAAGAGGAGAGAGAGAGAGGTGGTAGAGGAGAAAGATAGAGGCAGGGTGAGAGAGAAAGAGGGAAAGAGAGAGAGACACAGAGAAGGTGAAGAGATAAAGAGGAGAGAGTGAAGGAGAGAGACAGGAAAAATAGTGGGGGAGAGAGAGGAAAGAGAGGGAGGGGAGAGAGAGAGAGGGAGGAAGAGAGAGATGAGAGAGAGAGAGAGAGATTGAGGGGGAGAGAGGGAGGGAGAGGAGAGAGAGAAAAGAGAAGGAAAGGAAAGAGAAAAGGGAGGAGAGAGGAGAAGTAGGGGGATAGAAAGAGAGGGTAGGTAGAGTGGGGAAGAGAGAGAACACACTTGATGATGGCGGAAACATTGGTGATCTTGTTGAAGAAGTCAAACTCGCTGGTAGAAGTCTTTGGCGGGCCTGATAGAGAGTGAGTGATCTCCTCCATCATCTGCTCCAGAAGCTCCCCAATGTCCGCTGCTCCACAAACACAGGCAAGATCATCAATCAATCACGAGCGATCAAATAATCCTCATGCTCTGCTCGCTCGGTAGACAAAGGAAGTGAGCTCAGGGTACGTACGGTCCTTGTGATGTGCCTCCTCGTCCAGGTGTGTTGGTCTTCATGTTCCAGATGAATGATGAGCCAGCAGCTGAGACTTCTGCGCAACAGTATGTACTCGCGCACGTACCCCATCTGCCAATCACAGCACAGGTGAGGATTGCCTGGGGCCCGCGGGCCAGATGTCAGAGGCAGCAGCCTCACCTTGTAATAGCGCAGCGCCTGAACGATCTGAGGAATGTAGAACAAGATCGCGTCCTGAGAGAGAAACACCCGTTAAAACCTGTTCCTGCTTCCAAAACAACTCTTCCCTGAACGACAGAACGTGACTATTAAAACAACCAAATTTAACTTTATTCAAATGGAAAGAAACTGTAAAATGACTGAGATATAAAACACCTGAACGCAAGTAGAACAACGAGGAAAGAAAACAAGCAAAATAAAACCAAATTTAAGATAATAAATAAAAAAATATTATCAATGAATGTGACTACAAAAAACTAAATAAACTCATTTAAAATACAATTTTAAACAAATACGGAGAAGCAAAAACACACAAAATAAAAGGAAAAGAGAAAAAATAAGAATTTAAAAGGATAAAAGCTGTGAGTGAATTAAAGCGAACGAGTGAGAGCTGTCGTGCCCTGCTGGCACGTACCGGAGGGAAGGAGCGCAGCACTTTGACCCCGTACTGAGCGGTGAGAGGGCGGGTGAGGAGGGTACATACTGGAGAAGTAAGAGAGCCCTGTGGGGGGGTCCGCAGGGGCCCAGCACAGGATTGTGACTCAGTCCGGAGAGTCGGCGTCGATGGTGGTGCCAGGTCACCAGGAACTACGAGAGAGAGGGAGAGTAAGAGAGAGAGGGATGAGACAGAGATGAGTGAGAGGGATATGAGAGGAGCGAGAGAATAGAGAGCGGGCATGAGCGGGAGAGAGAGTAGAGGAAAGATGATGGGGAGGGAGGGAGAGAGAGAGAGAGGGAAGAAGGGGGGAGACAAAGAGGAGATTGAGAGAGAGAAAGAAGAGATGGAAAAGAATGGTGAGAGAGAAATGGGAGAGAGAGAGGGAGAAAGAAAGAGGGGGAGAGAGGGGGGTAGAGGGGAGAGGAGGAAGAGAGACAGAGGGGGGAGTGAGTGAGAGCGCTGAGCTAGTGTCACCTAACCTTCAACTGCCTCAGGAACATCGCTCACAGCGCGGGATCCAGCCGCACCAGAACGCGTCACCTCTGCCACGATAGCGTCTGATTTTTAAACCTGCGGAGCACAGGGGGCGCTAAAACACAGGCTCGTTGCTCCACCGGTCTCAGAGTGAAATGACTGAAGCTGTAATTCACAGCCAAACCACTAGAGACCACTCATGATGAGGTTTCCAACATGTGTCATTCATAAATGACCTTCAGGATACTCAGAGGTGAATATTTTATTACTCATTACTTTAGGACAGAGAGTAGCGGCCCACACTCGGGCTCTATGCGACAGCCTTTGTAATAAAAAAACATTCTGAATATTAGTTTTGTGTGATTAATTTCCATAATCTCAATCTTTTATTTTATCAATTTTTATTTCTTTTTCTAATTATTTAAACTTTAATCTGTTGTGATGGCAAAAACTTTAGTTTTTTAAGTGGTTTAAAA